>JAIEZT010000068.1:24099852-24130766 GCA_019594935.1 Periophthalmus modestus | reverse complement strand
CGGTGCCTTGCTGAGTTTGGCTCCCGTCTGGCCGTGGTGGGTGGGGTCGCCCTCCTGTTGAGTGGCGCTGGCCGACAGCTGACACTCTAAGCTGCAAATGGTGCCATAGTCCTGGACTACATCTGCGGCGGAGTGGCTATCTCATCTCTTGGGCTTTCCAATCCTCGTTTTCACATATACCTGGTGGCACGCCCACTGCTCTGTAATTACGATGTTCTTTAATTTTATTCGTACTTTAATCGTGAAGGTGTAAGATTTGGGGGGATATTTCATACATATGTGATCTGGATGTGACTCGCGAGGGCTGTCCATACGAGAGGCTGAAAGCAATATGGCTCTTGTGATGATTGTTACGGCAACGTTTTAGATGAATATTGCGATTTAAAATGTACAAACTTATAACATAATGCTCCAGCTGGTGTCAACGGATTACTATGGAGCAGCTATAGACAATAATACAGAGTAGACACAGACACATCTGGTCTTTAAGTCTGATGTGTAAAGCTGTGGTAACTCAACTATTTACATTTCCTTCAAGAGTATATAGTAAAAGCAACACTTTGTACCAAAATGAAACTGCCGTGCGCTGGTCTTTTATTTATCGACAACCTGGAAGTAAAAGCAGTGCTCTGATTGGCTGTGCTTGGATGGTCCACCTCGCTTTCAATCACACATGGAGTTCTAAAGCTGTACACATGCCCAAAAATCCATGCACGTAGGTATTAACAATGCGCCATAGAGTTTGTGAAAGCTACAGACATATTTAAATACCTGCTTCCCCCTTTTTTTTTTGAAGTGAAAAAATCAGCTGCAAGTGGACAAAATACTGTATATAGTTTTTTTGCTGTTACACTGTCAAAATCCAAAGTATCTACATCACTGGGCTTGTTCATATGAAACAAAGCCGGCACAACCAAAGAAGTGGACTTACGGTGTGCGACCTGACCCACTGCGCTCAGGCTCCAGTCAAATGAAGCTCATCGAGGCTGGAGCATTATAGCAACCAACATAGCAACCAAGAGCCAATCTGGATCGAGGCTGTTGAAGGTAACACCGCTGGTTTAGCAGGGAGCGGGCTCTTACAACACTGCAATCAAACCTGTCGCTAAAGCTAGCAGGCGCGACCTCGGGGAAAAAAGCTGCTTGATTTCTGTTATGACTGTTTTATATCTTGATAGCAAAATAAAAATACCCAGGATGAACATTTTAAGACCAAAATGACAAGCTTTGACGCAGCAATTATGAAGAGAGAGGCGAAACTGTTTTTTCCAATGAAAATGAATATAGAGCAGAGTCAGTGAAGCTGGAATCGCGCCCCATGCTCATTTTTCTGTTCTGGACGTGCCAGGTAGCAGGTAAGCTATGCCCGATTTATATACAATTTATGATTTCAACCGCGATCAAGTCAAGACAGCGACACAATCCCAGTCAGGGCTGTTAACGGGATTTTTTTGCCCGTAGGCTGCACATGCATAATGATACATGCCATTTATCACACACACATCCCTCTCTTTCCGTACTCTCTCCTCCAGGCTTCCTCTTCGGGGGCTCCAGACAGCTGTGGTTCTTGGCCCGAAACTCCTGGCCCCGTGTGGGAGGAAGAAAGCGCTCTGTGAGGCCAGTTGCACCAGAACAAGCCCGGATCATGCACACTTGTGTCTGGGTTAACGGCTGATCGACTGGCCGCTCTAATGAGGAGGTGGAGGTAATGGTCTGCATGAAACACAGAGACCTGCTTTAGACCAGTTATTCGAGATTATATGAAATGATCAAAATGTTGAATTCCTCTGCTCCTCTCCCTTCGCTAACCACCCTCAGTGACTCCCCCCTGCAGAGCGCTATCACATTACAAAATCATCATATATCCTGCTGCTGAAACTACAGCACATCGCATCAGGATTGTGAAGTTGTAGTGTACTGTTTAGTCTCCCTTATGACAAACTCCGGGAGCGTGAGCGGTGTAGGCCTTGTGGGCTCAGCGTTGTACGAGAGGCCGTGGGATCGTGCTGCGAACCATGCGAGGGTTTGAACAGTACCTCACTAGCATGCTAACTTATTGCACTTCCTGTTTTTCTTATTACAGTTTCTTCTGGAGTATAGTCTCACCAGCCAAAAAATGCATAATAATGAAGAAAAAGAAGATATAGTTTCACATATAATCGCACCCTTGGACAAACGATGAAAAAATGTGACTTATAGACCTGGAAAATACGGTAAAACACTTTGTAATAATAGATGCATACAGTACTTGCGGACCTATTTTGACCTCAAAGATGCTATACTACAGTGGCCCTCAACCACCGGGCCAGGGACAGGTACCGGTCTGTTACAGATTTGCTTCCGGGCCACACAAATCAGTAAATAACTTTAAGTAGCTTTCCGCCCCCTCCTCACGCTAATAAGCTCATCCGTGAAAATATAATGAAAATCCTGATAGACGTACTTGATTTTGTTACTTAAGTAAAAGTACAGATACTGGAGCAAAAAAACAAAACAAAAAACTCAAGTAAAGTCTCACATGAAAATATCTACTCAAGTAAAAGTATTAAAGTACCTGTTTAAAAATGTACTTAAAGAGTAAAAAACACTTGTATAAGCGTGAGTCTTCAAATGTAATTCTGATGAAGATTTGTGCTGAATTTTGTTCAACAGAAATATTTAATTGATTTTTGTTTTTTTCTTGTATATTTTTTTTTCCCTGCTCAAAACTATGAACATGTAAAAACAAACCCCTCCGGCTTTTCAGCAGGTTTCAAAATTATACTTTTCAGTCCCGTTAAAAAATGTAGTGGAGTAGAAAGTACTGATACCGTCTTTTCAAATGCAGTAAAGCACATGTGTCAAACTCGAGGCCCGGGGGCCAAATGTGGCCCGCCATGTCATTTTATGTGGCCCACGACAAGGTAAATTAAATGTATGACTGTCTTAAAATGTCACTTAATCAGGAGATACGCAGTTACGCAGTTTTTTTTTTTTTTTTTTTACATCTATGCAAATTTGAGGGCAACCATTTTGATGATGTGGCCCTCTGTGAAATTCAGTTTGACACCCCTGCAGTTAAGCAAGAGTAAAAAAGTCTCTAGTTAAAAATCTACGTAAGCAAAGTAGAGAAACAGGTTAGACACGATATATTCGCTAAACATCCAACCTGTACACACTCGTAAACTGATAAAACGTGCTTGTCCCTCGCTGTTCTCTCACACACTCCTCAGACAGACCTGTGCGATCCCTCTCACTCCCCCGGCTTCACTTGACAACTCGCAGCAGATGCATTGGCTCCAGCCTACAGCCACAATACAAACGCATGTCCACCATCTTGGCTCTAACACGATGTTCTTCTTTATGTGTTCCTGCGCTCCAGCTCTCCTCTCCAAAGGTGTGTGTGTTTTTTTTTTTTTCCTGGAGAGTTAAAGCCGGAGCTTGTCTGCCCAGGGCTAATGGGAACACAAACAGCCGCTGTCAAGAAACACAAACTGAAGTGGAATGATTAGTTTTGTTGTACTAAATAAATGAGTTTTGTTGCACCTCATTACGAAAATATCCTGTTCGTTTCCTAATCACTATCACGTCTTA
The DNA here is from genome assembly GCA_019594935.1 of Periophthalmus modestus. Lineage (NCBI taxonomy): Eukaryota > Metazoa > Chordata > Actinopteri > Gobiiformes > Gobiidae > Periophthalmus > Periophthalmus modestus. The sequence goes on along the minus strand of JAIEZT010000068.1, from coordinate 24,127,193 downwards.
AAGTGAAACTAAACATTCTAAACTCTGCCAAAAAAAAAACCGCATTTCAATATAGGAGGTGGGCGGTGCATGGCGGGCTAAAGGGGGAGAGAGAGGGGGGAGAAGGTGCGGGGTCTGGAGTACTAAAGGGGAGAGAGGAGGGAAGAGGGGCAGGCTGGGACGGGGGTATAAGGAGAAGTGTGATTGGTCTAACGGGTGTCCCCACTTCAAACTCCTCGCCTACAGCCAGGCGTTTGTGATCAGAAACACCTGGTATCAGAGCAGTCTTGTGTGATGTCACCAACTACCTGAATTACAGCGGCCACAAGAGGAAGCACTAACTTAGATTTAGATGTTTTTGACCAAAAAAGCTGCCAGTTTACCTTGTTTGCACTAAAGTTGCAAAAATACTGTAGATACTGCTATTAAAACATCATATATAGGTTTAGTAGAAACAAAATTAGCTAAATTTGTAGTAAAATCTTAAATGTAATGAAATACGTGGTTTAAATCTGTCATATGCTCTTTAAAGGGCACAACTACTACGCTGTTTTCTGATCTATGTTATAATGTTGTTTCCCTCATCACAAACATACTTGGAGTTGTGTTTTGTTTCATTCACAAACCTGCATATTTAGGCTGAGTTCTTCTCTCAAACAGAAAACACTCTGTTCCACCTTTGTGATGTCATGTGGTGACGTAGGCGTGTGGGCGGAGCTTTGTACAGGCTCGTCCAGCTAACATTAAGGAGGATTCGAACAGGGGTCTGAGGGAACAAAGCTATAACATGGTAGAAATCTTCAAAAAAGTAAAGTTTGCGTAATATCCCTCTTTAACATTTAAGTTTAATTGCTAATTTTCACCACTGTGTTTTTTTATTTCTTTACCTCCTGGACCATAAATTCTTTTTTCTTTTCTTTTTACAGTTTTTTTTCTCCCTTCCTTTTCTTGCGCAGTTCACACGAGCAGTCATCGCCAGCCAGGGCTAATGGATATTAACACAGGCTCTGATTTACTGTCACAAAAACACAAATTGAAAATGAAATGAGTTGGCGACCGGGTCCTTTCTATGCATTTTAAAGGGCGTCTGTGTAGAGTAGTGGAGTAACAATAGGAGGTAATGGGGAATATACTAAATGTGCGTCACAAATGTGAGAGAGATGCTGCGTTCATCTATCAGCCGTAAACGGGCAGAGCATTCATCTCATATGTTTTAATCAGGGGCATCATTTGCTAACATCATCTGACTTCCATATTTCAGCGCAAACCCACGCTTAAGCAGAGACAAATGAGGGGGATTCTGGATGTAATTATTTCTCTTCTTTTTTTTTTTTTTTCCTTTTTTTCTTTTATTGAAATTTTGAAAGCAACAGATTCTTTAGGACATAAATGTCAAACTCAGGCCCGGGGGCCAAATCTGGCCCGTGGCGTAATTATGTTTGGCCCGTAAGACCATATCAAATGTGCATTAGAGCTGGCCCGCCGGTATATAGCACATGCACCATATACACAAATACTACAAATCCCAGAATGCTTTGCTGGTACGCTAATGCGCAATCGAGACCAATGAGCAAAAGTAAATCAGAGTGGAGCAAATTGAGCTTGAAATATATGTTTTCTTTATGCATTTTTCCTACTCCTAAGCACGGGCTGTTATAGTTTGAAAATCAAATTTTCAGTGAACGAAATTTTAATTTTTTTTTTTTTTTTTTTTTTTTTTTTGGCTTATGAAAAAAATATTTACTTTAAAAATATTTACTTTAAAATCAACAAATCAAATTTATTTTCCTCATATGTTTGTAATATCAAGCTTGAGTTTGTTCCAGATTTTGAAGTTTGTTTCAAAATTAAGCTAAGTTTGTTGATTTTGAAGTTTTGAAGTTTGTTTCCATATGAAAGGTTAAACGTTACATATCAGGTGCAGTCGATTTTTCAGTAAAATATTTGATGTGGCCCGTGAATTTGTCTCACTTTAAAATTTTGGCCCACTGTGAATTTGAGTTTGACAGCCCTGCTTTAGGAGAATAGTTCGGGAGTTAAAGCAGGGAGTGTTTGTCCAGTGATCTGAAGGTTGGCGGTTCAAATCCTGCTCTCGACATAGACATCACCGGGAGAGCGATCAGAACCACTGACCCACAGGTTGTCGGTGCGATTCCAGCTCCTACAGATAGATACTGCTGTTGTGTCCTTGGGCAAGATGCTTAACCCACCTCATCCCCAGTGTCTGTGGGAGTAGTTCCTGGATGTGAAGCGTTTTGATTGCCTAAAAGACGACAAGCTCTATATAAAATGTGATCGCATGTATGCAGCAGGCATGCACGCCGCAGGTGGACGTGAGGCCGTGTCCTGGAGGCCTGAGCGGCGATGTGGCCAGCCTTTGACCTTTGACCTCAGCAGGAAATCAGGGGGCAGTCGAGCAGCAGGGTGTCCAGGGGGAGGTGAGAGAGGATAAGGCACTAAAGCGATGTTCATAGCTTTGATTGCTACTGTTTTGATTGGTACTTTGGCAAAATGGTGCAACATAAAAAATAATGGTCAGATTTATAGAGCACTTTTCTATATTCAAGGCACTCACGGCAAGAGGAGTTAAGTGTCTTGCCCAGGGACACGACAACATTATGCATTTTGTGGCAGTTGGATTCGCACTACCAACCTGCGGGCTAGAGTGAGTGGGATTTGAAGCCCCAACCTTCAGATCAGAGGACAAGCACTCAACCAACTGAACTACTGCCGCCCCCAACAAGGTACAATGATAATGTGAACTGAAATTTAAGAAAATAAAAGTTTGCATAAAATAACTTATCATAAATTAAAATTATGAGTAAATATATACAACAAAATATATGGAAAGAACAACACTGACCTAATAGTGCATCTTGTACTAAATGAACTGAACCAAAATTATGGACCAAAATGAAACATGGGCTGATAAAATACCTCCTCTTGCTTAACTCCAGACCATTATATACATGAAGTACTCCGAGTGCCATCCTGTCCCCTGTCTGTGAGCCTGCACACGAGTCTGTAGTCCCCTTGTACTCCGCTCTGTCCTCTATCGATATCCTGAGCTAATAAGGCAATTACATCCTAATTAAAGGATCCTTGCGAGGTAGAGGAAGGCGGCGGGGTTAGCCAGCGCCTTGTTTATTTGTGTCTCTCTCCTTCTCTGTCTCCTTGGACCGGCCCGTACAAAGTGAAACAAACAGCGAAGGCCCGGTGGCTAGAGTCCGATTCGTCGCTACGCTGTGATATACATGCACACAAACTAAGTAGATACCATAGTAGTACTCAGCAGAACGTTATTACACCAGATAAAACCTCATCAAAAACATACTTGGAGTTGAGTTTTGTTTCCTTCACACATGCTTGAGTAATCCTTTATTACAAACCTCAAAAATGCTCTGTTCTAACCTTGTGATGTCATGCAGTGGTAGTTTTCGAAGTGAGCACGACGACCTTCTTCTACGCCTGTCCACGATAACAATTTTTGATATGTGATATATTTGATGAAGAAAATATAGACGATAAATGATAATACTGAAACATAATACTCCATTTATCGTGGGGGCAATGTTCTAAAAATAACCCGCAATAGGCGAAATCCGTGAAGTAGTCAGCTTTACTTTTTTTTAAAACAATGATTATATATGTTTTAAGGCTGTAAAACCCCTCACCACACACTTTACACACTTTTCTCACGCAGGCATTAACATTTTCTCACATTTCTCTCTTCTTTTAACACTCTCAAAGCTCAAACATTCGTATATTATCTCCCTCTTTCCTCGATGATCTCTTTAAATGTGTTGTTCACGTCGCCTCTGCTCCCAGCGGTATCCACAGAGGCGCCTCTCCGTGCACAGAAACACTTTTAAGTCCAAAGCGTTTCTGAAATTTGTCGGTGCAGAACGTTTCATCGACATTGTGGGTTTTGTCGGGGAGAAAACTTGCAAACATACAGCACTTAAGAGTCACACTGCGATCCAACATTTTTCTGAACACATTCTGTACTGTACAGGAGACATGGAGGAGACTGACAGTCCCTCAGCCATCAGGACGCAGAACACAGTGCACATTCATACAATGCAAAAAAAAATAAAAAAAATAAAAAATTGGCAAAATACCTTGGGACCACTGTAACCAAAAAAATCCCAGTTGTGCAAAGAAAAAGTACACACAATAAATATTTACGCCCAAAAATATTGTTCCAGCTTTCATATCTTGAACGATGAGTCGATATAGTGATTATCGTGACAGGCCAATGTTTTACATTTAACTCAGTGGTAGAGATGGGCAATTCCAGGACTATAATCATCCGAGTGATTGTAATGAAAACACAGTGGAGCACTTCCTGTATCACCACATGACATCACGAGGTGGTACAGTTTGTTTGGGAGAAGAACACAGTCTAAATCTGCAGGGTTTGTGTGTTAAACGTGTGAATGAAACAAAACACATGAGGAAACCACATTATAACATAGATCAGAAATAGCGTAATATGAACTAAACTGAGCCGCAGACACAGACGCGCTGCCTCTCAGACCTTGGCATGTCTCAGTTTCCTTTTTTACAGGGATCGTATAATGTTACAGTGACGTGTCCTCGCGAGTTTTGCCGCTATTCTCCAACCTGAATTGATAGGGCAGTAGCGCCTTTTACAGTCTGTCTTCTTGTCCTCTCGTGGGGTCATTTCCAGAACATGTCAAGGTATGTACGAGAAAATATCGCAAAGGTTTAAAATGACCGAAACGAACCTCTTTGAAACTGCGCGAGGAGGTCGGCCCGAGGTCACTCCGCACTGGCCTCGTTCAGTTTGCTGCGAATCAGGGCTGTCGTGTTCATACCGGCCCACCTTGAAAGCTCTTTTTTACGCGAGTCTATGTCCTCTCGTCAAAATTACTGTCAGTTTACTTCCATTGAACTTCTCTTTATCTGTGTAGCCTTATTCATCCAACCTCCATTACCACTAACGCTGGCACCGGGGATCAGTCTCTGCGCAGACTGTGAGCAGGTTCCATCTATCTTCGTTCGGTCCTCCCCATGAGGCACAAAAGCTCTCCTCTGCACAGCTTCTGGCTCAGCTCGTCTCCTCTCCTCTTACATCTCGCTGCCTCCCATCGCTGCGTGCACTTGTAGGCTGAGACAAATCTTTACTCCTGATTTAGAAGGCACTTACAATGCATTAGGCTGCTGGTAATTACTCCAAACTCAATTAGGAGAAACCGCTGCAGATCCGGACCACGTGTAGAGCTCGGGGCCGCGACGCCGCTCAGGAGGATCCTTTTAATTTAAGGAGCCAGAGGGTGAAAGGGCGTCGGAGGGCTCGGATGTGGAGATATAAGCAGACCGAGGCATGAACGCTCAAATACATAGCAGCACGCATTATACAGAATCGACTTTTTTAGAGCTTTCTACCATGTTATAATGTTCCCTCATTAAAAACATGCCTGAAGAGGTTTTATATGTCATCCGTGCATGTTTGAGTGTTTTAGCGATCTCTCCTGGACCCTATTTGAAGCCTCCTCACGGTTAGCAGCATCAACGTGTACAAGACTCAGCCAACGTTCACCCACCGCAAAAACATTTTTCACAAATAGCAACACACTACAACTTCACAAACCTTATGCGATGTGCAGTAGTTTCATTAGCGAGATGCACACTGATGGAGTTGTGATAAAAGATAACACATGGTAATAATCTACATTTAAAGGACCTGTATGTTGTCTGTGCTCTTACTGTTTTTAAAAAAGTTACTACAGTCACAGCTGAACCTGTGTTGCCAGAGCCTTAACCTGCAGATAGAGACACATACAAGTTTATCTCATTCTCGGAATTTAGACAGGCCTCATGCGAAAGCTCAGAACCTCCAGAGTTCACTCACTGAGCTGCAGAGGCTGCACTAGCACTGAGTCATGATTGGCTGCAGGTGCTGGGGTTTAGGCAGTGACCACCAGATCAGAGAGTCATTTTAGGTTTAAACCAACTGGATTTCATCATTGAAACTGGCAACACAATTGAAAGACTGTGTGGCTCATTGTGCTTTCCCATCCATTTTCTTCTGCTTATCCGGTGCCGGGTGACGGGGGCAGAAGTCTAAGCAGGGACTCCTAGACTTCCCTCCAGCTCCTCCGATGGGACCCCAAGGCGTTCCCAGGCCGGCCGGGAGACATAGTCCCTTCAGCGTGTCCTGGTCTTGCCTGTTGGGACATACCCGGAACACCTCCCAGGGGAGACGTCCAGGAGGCATCCAGAGCAGATGCCCGAGCCACCTCAGCTTCTCAGCATATGGCTCAACATTTTGACAAGTGGCTTCCCAAACGCGCCTCGTCCTCCTCCTGCCTCTGCTCTGAAGTGTCCAATTCCGGAGCACATCACGCCTCTTCTCCCTCCGACATGTGTCCGTCTCTCCGCAGAATATGAGAATTATGGAAATGTGCCATGCAGCAGCCCAGACCCGGGCTTATCTCACGAGCGCACCAGTGTATACAACGCGGGGGGCTGTTAGCTGCGCCGAAACGCCTTCCCTTCTCCCTGAACCCGCCCACGCTTCCCCCTCCGCGCCCACATGACTGACGCAGCAGCAGCTTTGACTGGCAGAAATAAACAGGAGAGCGCGGTGCTGTTGGGGCTGATAGACAGGTCAAGTACTGTGAGGTGGTGAAGACAGGAGGCAAAACACACCCACGGGCCTGTTCTGGAGTGTTTTATGAACTCAAATGTTCTGCAGACTCAACTCTGACTGATCCAGGCGGACAGACTTCCACCAGATCAAAGCCTAGTCTCTGTACTCTGGTCCTTTATATCCACACTGATCAAAATGATACGTTTTGGTTCTGCTTAACATTTAGAGCATATTACCCATATTACTCTATTTTCTGATCTATGTTATGTTTCCTCATCACAGACACACCCTAGAGTTATGTTTAGTTTCATTCCACATGTTTAACACACAAATCCTGCATATTAGGCTGAGTTATTCTCCCAAACACCAAAAAAACCCCACTCAGTTCCACCCTTGTGATGTCATGTGGTGATACAGGAAGTGCTCCACTGTCTTTTTAAACTTCACACACCTTCACTAGAATAATCTGGATCATTTCAGCCCTGGAATTGCAACTTATCTCAACTGAAATAAAGGTAAAAAAGGAGCAGTTAACCTGAAAACTGCCACTTAATGACATCACAAGGTGGAACAAAGCATTTTGAGCTTTGGAGATGTAGACAGACTAATAATAAGGCTTTCTCAAACATGTGTGAATGAAACAAAACACAACTCCAGATATGTTTTTGAGGACGTAACAGCTTTATAACATGACTTAAAGCTCCAAGAATCATTTTTTATGTAATATGGTACCTTTAAGTTCCACAGGAAACAACGACAGCGACTATAGCCAAATACCTCCAATGACTAAGACAAGTTTTAAGAAAGCAGCTCAATGGCAAGAACAAGACCTGAGCAATAACTGCTACGCCAGTAATAAAATACCCAGAGGAATCATGCACTGGCTAAAGGAGGAGATACAGACCACAGATGTTAAGACCTGAAAGCTCCTGATCATGGAGGGTTCCACCCCATATCCAGCACCCTGAAACTGTACATGAGCCGTGAGGACGGAGGCCGAGGACTAGTGAGTGTGAGAGCCACACAGTCCAAGTGCTCAAATATTAATCTAACGCTTTAAGTGCTACATCTGCAAAACGATTCTGTGTAAAATGACTTTAAAGTTGTAAAACTGTATTAATGAGCTACAAAATTACAAAGTATAAAAGTGTAAAAATGCGTTTTAATGCATCACACTTACTATCCATTAAAGTATTACTTAACATCCCATTTTAACATCAGACCTGATCTGACCCTGTCCACGGTCACATGACGTCCTGTCCCTCTAAGATGGACGCCTCCTCTGCTGTACCGGTGCCACGGTGAAAGCTCTTTTCTGGGATCCATTGATCGTGGCTTCTCTCCTCAGCTAAACTCAAAGTGATCAAAGTCTGAGGAGTCTAACTCTGCCTCAACTCTTTTTTCTGAAACGGGAAAACTCTGAGTTTGTTCTGTCTGAGTAGGAAAACTCTGAGTCAGGAATTGAAGGTCCTATATTACACAAAATGGACTCTTCTGAGCTTAAGCTGAGCTGTTGTTAGCTCTGCAAAAACATATCCGAATCCGGTTGTGTTTTGTTTCATTCACACATGTTTGAGTAATACTTTATTATTAGTCTGTACATCTCCAAAGCTCAAAATTCTCTGTTTGACCTTGTCATGTGACTACATGTCATGTAGTGGTAATTTTTCAAATTAACAGCTCCTTTTACCTTTAGTTCCAGCAGAGACAGACAATTCAGTGATTCTAGTGAAAGTGTGTGGAGTTTAAAAACACAGTGGGGCACTTCCTGTATTACCACATGACATCACAAGGTGGAACAGAGTGTTTTCTGCTTTAGAGAAGGGCTCTGCCTAAATTTGCAGGGTTTGTGTATATATACATATATGTATAATATATATATATATGTGTGTGTGTGTGTGTGTAGATATATATATATATATATATATATATATATATATATAATATATATATATATATATATATATATATATATATATATATATATATATATATAAAAATCTCTCCTCACCCTCCGCGGGTGGTCTTTATCCCCTCTTTTTCCACGCTCGGGACCTCTACCAGAGGCCTGGGAGCTTGAGGGTTCTGCGCAGTATCTTTGCTGTTCCTAGTACTGCGCTTTTCTGGACTGAGATGTCTGATGTTTTTCCTGGGATCTGCTGTAGCCACTCCTCCAGTTTGGGGGTATATATATATATATATATATATATATATATATATATAAATAAATATATATATATATATATATATATATATAATATATATATATATATATATATATATATATATATATATATTATATATATATATATATAAATCTCCTCACCCTCCGCGGGTGGTCTTTGTCCCCTCTTTTTTCCACGCTCGGGACCTTGGAGCTTGTCTTTGCTGTTCCTAGTACTGCACTTTTCTGGACTGAGATGTCTGATGTTTTTCCTGGGATCTGCTGTAGCCACTCCTCCAGTTTGGGGGTCACTGCCCCGAGTGCTCCGATGACCACGGGCACCACTGAGGCCTTCACCTTCCAGGCCTTCTCCAGCTCTTCTTTGAGCCCCTGGTATTTCTCTAGTTTCTCATGCTCCTTTTTCCTGATCTTCCCATTGCTTGGTACTGCAATGTCCCACCACAACAGCTTTGCTCTGTTTGTTTATCCACCACAACTATGTCCGGTTGGTTCGCCATCACCATTCTGTCAGTCTGTATCTGGAAGTCCCACAGGATCTTGGCTCGATCATTCTCCACTACCTTTGGAGGTGTTTCCCACCTTGACCTGGGGGTTTTCAGTCCGTACTCTGCACAGATGTTTCTGTACACTATGCCCGCCACTTGGTTATGCCGCTCCATGTTTGCTTTCCCTGCAGCATCTTACACCCTGCAGTTATGTGCTGGATTGTCTCAGGGGCCTCTTTGCACAGCCTACACCGTGGGTCTTGTCTGGTGTGGTAGATCTGGGCCTCTATTGCTCTAGTGCTCAAGGCCTGCTCCTGTGCAGCCAGGATGAGTGCCTCTGTGCTGTCCTTCAGTCCAGCTTTCTCAAGCCATTGGTAGGATTTCTTGATATCAGCCACTTCAGTTATGTTCCGGTGGTACATCCCATGTAGGGGCTTGTCCTTCCATGATGGTTCCTCCAGCTCCTCTTCCTCTGCACTCCACTGTCTGAGACATTCGCTGAGCACGTCATCTGTTGGGGCCTTGTCTTGGATGTACTTGTGAATCTTGGATGTTTCGTCCCGGACTGTGGCTCTCACACTCACTAGTCCTCGGCCTCCTTCCTTACGGCTCGCGTATAGTCTCAGGGTTTTGGGGGATATATATATATATATATATGTAGGGCCATCGTCCATAATAGGGGTGTGTAGTGATATGTTGCATACAGATATTTGGCCAGATAATACAATTCCAATGACTTTAGTCTTTTTCAGGAATAATTCAATTTGATTTGACTCGTTTAAAAACAATATTTCTACTCAGTGCAGTCATTTTTTTATGTGATTAAAACTCAATACAAATAAAGTCCCTGAATGAGATTTGGGAAGAATCAAGTAATTACACTTGACCACAGCAGAATACTTTTGCCTGGACTTTTATTTCAAAAGCAGCACTTTTAGTGTGAAGAGTTTGTTAGTCTATTCTTGAATATTTGGTGTGTGATGGTTCATCAGACGCATCAAAACTACAGATGACTGTCGCATGTGCTTGAGACATGGATCATACGGGAAATACAAACATCTGGACACATCATTCAGTCATGTCACTTTCTACATTTCACATACTGTATTTTCTGGAGTATAAGTCGCACCAGCCAAAAAAGTCACAATAATGAAGAAAAAATCATATATGTCACACTGGACTATAAGTCACATTTTTTGAGGAAATTTATTTTTCAAAATCCGAGACCAAGAGCAGACATTTTATCTTTAAAGGCAAATTATAATATTAACAATAAAATAGAGAACAACAGGCTGAAAAGCAGCAGCGCTAATGTAACACATTTATATTTATTCAGCAACATGAAGCACAGACAGAACTGAATATGTGTCTGATTTGTTACATAAGAAATTAACAGTTATTCAGATAAATAAAGCATAAAACACAAGCTGACTAGTTTACTCTCGATCTCACTCCACATCACCAAATCTATTGAATTCTTCATCCTCTGTGTCACTTCTGAACATCTCCACCTGCTCCAGAGGAAGCTCCTCTTCCATGTGGCTCATCAGACTCAGAAAACGATTTTCTTTTAGGGGCATGAACAAACTTCGGTTCTTTCTCAGATGTTTTTTTTTTTAAATTACCGTAATGTTGAAATTTAAAAAGTTTTCAGTGGTAGAGGAGTAGTAGATACACAAGCCTAGAGTATCCTCAGTGTGACAGTAACGAAGAAGTGAAATTATTTACTCACCCCCCGGCCGAACTATGAAGAAAGTGTGATTTGATGAGTACGTTTACATGCACACGAGTATCCCCGTTATGATGGTTTTTTGAGTTCCCTGGTTTGGTCTGTGTCCATGTAAATGCAGTATCCTGACTTCAGAATCCTGCATAAGCCAGTATCGTGGTTATGAGACACTGGGATATTCTGATCCAGGACACAGTGGCAGTATCCTGACGTCTCACACTGCTGCTGTACTGAGCTCAAGAAGGAGCAGGGACTGTCCCAAAACAACTCAAACCTCTACTAGAGGCTTTTAAAGTAATAATATCTTATAAACTAAATAAAGCAGTCTACTGTTTAACTCAAGCACCCTTGAACACCAGACTAACGTCTGTGTCAATCTGTGTCGCTCTTGAACTAAACTGATGCTGTGGCTCTGTTGTATTTTTCACCTCTTAAGAAACACTTTTACTGAAGCTGTGACAGCACTTGTCTGGATATGTTGCCTCTTTTCTGTTAGAAACATCCAAACCAAGCAAAAAAAAAACAACAAAAAACAGCAAAATGCTTAAGTTAGCAAATCTGCGCCATAGTTGCCATAGTAACCACTCTAAATATCCTGAGTACTTTGATTGTACATGTTTACAGGGAAATGAGTGTCCTGGTTCCTCTGAGCGCATGTAAACGTCATCTGCACAGTACTGTCAAAACCGGGATGAGGCTCGTCACCGGGATGAGGCTCGTCAGTGGGATGAGGCTCGTCACCGGGATGAGGCTCGTCGCCGGGATGAGGCTCGTCAGTGGGATGGGGCTCGTCGCTGGGATGAGGCTCGTCGCCGGATGAGGCTCGTCGCCGGGATGAGGCTCGTCGCCGGGATGAGGTTCGTCAGTGGGATGAGGCCTCGTCAGTGGGATGAGGCTCGTCGCTGGGATGAGGCTCGTCAGTGGGATGAGGCTCGTCAGTGGGATGAGGCTCGTCGCCGATGATGCTCATCAGGGCGATGAGGCTCGTCGCCGGGATGAGGCTCGTTGCCGGGATGAGGCTCGTCACCGGGATGAGGCTCGTCGCCGGGATGAGGCTCGTCACCGGGATGAGGCTCGTCACCGGGATGAGGCTCGTCAGCGGGATGAGGCTCGTCAGCGGGATGAGGCTCGTCGCCGGGATGAGGCTCGTCAGTGGGATGAGGCCCGTCAGTGGGATGAGGCTCGTCGGTGGGATGAGGCTCGTCACTGGGATGAGGCTCGTCAGTGGGATGAGGCTCGTTGCTGGGATGAGGCTCGTCGCCGGGATGAGGCTCGTCACTGGGATACTGGAGCGTATGTAAACGTACTCAGTGAGCTTCTAGATGAAGTCTCCTGGTTTTCTCGTCACAGATGGGCCATGTCAAGGTCAAGAAATAATAAGAGTCCAAAGCAGTGATCAAAGCAATTGATCTAAACCCTAAAACAAGTTTTGAGTTATGTTGTTTCACATTCCACGTGTTCATTCATAATTTTGATGCCTTCAATGAGAATCTACAGTGTAACTAGTCATGAAAATAAAGAAAGAACAGCAACAAAAAGTCTGTCCAATCTTTTGTAGAAAAAGGTTGAAAACATGAAACAAGGCCAGAAAGGGAGCGGCGGGACGTGTAGACATCAGCAGCTATTGTCATTCTGTGCAGCGCCAGCTCCAACGCCGCGATTATGGGAGCATCATTCCACCCTGACAAGCGTGTTCCTAGAGCGGAGCTCGCCAAAACGCTCCCCCCCATCCCTCCCCTCGCCCCGCTCCCACCTCCACGAGCCAACAAAAAGCCCTGATGAAGACACGCTGATTGGAGCAAGAATGGGGAGAGCCGAGCAGCAAAGAAGACACTTGGAAAGACGAGTGGAGGAGAGAGAGGGAGGGAGAGAGCCGACAGACCCAGGCCCCCGGTGCAGCTGCAATTAAGGGAATATGCAAATGAGGCCTTTGTGGGAGCAGATGATTGGCCGGGCCGTGTGCAGCAGCAGGAAGTGGAGGGGAGGTTTGGCTCTGAGTCCATTACCGGCCTCATTTAACAGAAAGAGAGTGAGAGGGGGAATGAGAGAGACGGAGAGAGATGAAAAAAAGAGAGGAAAGGGAGATGGCCAGGAAGAGCAGGGGAGGAAACAACGAAAAGAGAGAAAAAATGGAGAGAAAAAGGACTACAGTAAGAGAGGGAGAAGAGAGCGAGGCAGAAAGAGGAAAAGAGGCAAAGAAAGAGAGATGAGAAAGAATTGAAAGAGGTGAAGATAAGTTAAGAGAGAAAGAAAGAAAGGAAAAGGAGAGAGAGTGGGGGAAATGAGGGATAAAGAAAGAATGGAGGGGTGACAAAGAGAGAAAAAAGAATTATAAGGAGAGAGACAAAGGAAGAGACAAGAAAGCACAGAATGAGAGGAGAGAGAGAAGAAACATAAAGAATGGAGGAAAGAAAGAAGGAGAGAGAGGCCGGAAAAAGAGAGAGAGTAAGAGAACGGTGTAGGGTGAGCGTGTGAAGAGAGGCTGTAGAATGTGTGACGGGGTTCGGTACAATATGAGTGTTTTTCTGTTCCATGAAGGAGGTTTTCAGATCAATAATGCAGCGAAAACACTGGATTTACTCATGTGACGATAAACAGTGAATATGTGACACAGAAAAGGGACAAGAAAAGGTATTTAGTCTCATTCACACGCACACCTCACAGACGCACACATAAACACATACACGCCTCACACACGCACACACACACACCTCACAGACGGACACACAAACACACACACGCCTCACATATGCACACACAAACACACACACACCTTACACACGCACACACAAACACATACACACACATGCCTCACACACGCACACACAAACACACACACGCCTCACATATGCACACACAAACACACACACACCTTACACACGCACACACAAACACATACACACACATGCCTCACACACGCACACACAAACACACACACACGCCTCACACAAACACATACACACACGTGTACACACACACCTCACACATGCACACAGAAACACATACACACACACCTCAAAGACGCACACACAAACACACACACACACACACACACGCCTCACACACACAAACACACACACACACACGCACACACAAACACATACACACATGTGTACACACCTCACACATGCACACACAAACACATACACACACATGCCTCACACACGCCTCACACACACACACGCACACGCTTCACACATACACACACTCACCTCACACACGTCTCCCACACGCCTCACGCATGCCTCCCACACACACACACACACACACACACACACACACACACACACACACACAAACACATACACACACACACCTCACACACATCTCACACACACACGCCTCACACACACACACAAACACATACACACATGCCTCACACACGCATACACACACCTCACACACGCCTCACACAGGCCTCACACACGCACACACAAACGCATACACACACCTCACACACACATACACACACCTCACACACGCCTCCCACACACCTCACGCATGCCTCCCACATGCACATACAAACACACGCCTCACAAACACACACACGCCTCACAAACACACACACGCCTCACAAACACACACAGTAGGATCTCTCATTAGCAGGCAGCGCTAATTGTGCTACATCGGTACATCTCAGCTGACAACCTGATGTGTCCCTTTTGTTTAGGCAAAGTATCAAGCACATCTTTATTTGTATTTTTAAAGACACACACACACACACACACACACATATATATATTATATATATATATATATATATATATACACACACATATATGTATATATATATACATATATATTTTGAGACGCTGCAGCTGCATAATTAGATGTATGGTGGCCCTGAAGGGACATGTTGGTGGAGAGACACCCAGTGATTTGATTGTCTGCATCTATTATTAATCCAGAGAGACAGAAAAGCAGGACTTTGTCTTTATCACACGGCGCATCGACTCCAGAGACGCATTTGTCCAAATGAAGACAAAGTCAGTTTATTATGAATGAGCCCCGCTTCATGCTTCAGAGGTGAACACCCGCTTCATGCTTCAGAGGTGAACACCCGCTTCATGCTTCACAGGTGAACACCCGCTTCATGCTTCACAGGTGAACACCCGCTTCATGCTTCAGAGGTGAACACCAGATTCATGCTTCAGAAGTGAACACCCGCTTCATGCTTCAGAGGTGAACACCCGCTTCATGCTTCAGAGGTGAACACCCGCTTCATGCTTCACAGGTGAACACCCGCTTCATGCTTCACAGGTGAACACCCGCACCCGCTTCATGCTTCAGAGGTGAACACCCGCTTCATGCTTCAGAGGTGAACACCCGCTTCATGCTTCAGAGGTGAACACCCGCTTCATGTTTCAGAGGTGAACACCCGCGCTCGGGGACCCATCTCCGTGGCGATGTTGCTAGTCTTAGTCGGGGCGACTTTTGCTGCTTGTGGTGCTTGTGTTTTGGGTTGACAGGACAAACCGGAGGAGACCAGACGCAGGAAGAACATCCACAGACAAAAACCCGGACGACCCAGAATCAAACTCAGATGGTTGTTGCTGTGAAGGACGAGTTTGACGAGCTCAACATGTCGCCTTTTAAAGCTTTATTCACCAAAAACAAAGTATTAACACATTTCATATATTTCTGAGTCTCCCCTCCCTTTGCTCTCTGCACTAAATCACACCCCCTTCAGAGCTCATTGCAACACAGTCAGTGTGCAGTGCGCTAATGAAAGTACTGCACATCGTATCAGGTTTGTGAAGTTGTAGTGTATTGTTTTGCATCAAGTTTTTGTACATTAGGCAGGAGTGTGGGTGACAGAGGCTTGTGGGCGGAGCTTTGCACAGAGTCGTACTGCTAACTGTAAGAAGGGTTTGAATGCACAGAGATGCACAGGTGACATGAAAAACTTCTTGAGGCATGTTTTAGATGAGGAAACAATGTTATGGTAGAAACTTCCAAAATTTTGCATAATACCTCCTTTTTGAAATGATTTAAAAAATAAAAATAAAACAAATAAAACAAACCTTGCCTCTGCATAATTAGTTCAAGTTGTTTGCTCGACTTTGTGCTATTATTTATGTATTTATTATTTCATTAAATTGGTACTTAGCGATCCATTAACAAATGTTGACTCAAGTTGCGCAAAATCCTGAAATCCCTCAGCGTTAGCGTTCCAACCAACAGTTAGCAGTTAGCGCTCTTTTGCATAATCAGAGCAAAACAAACACATTTTCACACACGGTCTCCAGACGACGGTTTTGTTTGGTAATAAATGAGGTATGATTTGTGAAAAAAGAAGCTGAATATTAAGCTCTAACAAACTACAGTAATGACTTGTAAATGGCTGCATTTTGTGGCAGAGCTGGTGTCAGGAACAGTCTGTGGAGACACGGCTCCGTCACCATCTGCTCCCCGCGACAAGGAGGCCCAGAGCCGGCCCACGCAGCGGCCCACACGCCGGCCCACGCACCAGCACCGCCTGTCTGAAATGTCCTCAGTGTGTCCTCTGAAACATGTCCACACCAGCATGTCCTCTCTGAAATGTCCTCAGCGTGTCCTCTGAAACATGTCCACACCAGCATGTCCTCTCTGAAATGTCCTCAACGTGTCCTCTGAAACATGTCCACACCAGCATGTCCTCTCTGAAATGTCCTCAGCGTGTCCTCTGAAACATGTCCACACCAGCACTTCCTCTCTGAAATGTCCTTTTCAGCTAGTCCTCACAATGTCTACAACATGTCCACACCTGCACATCCTCTCCAATATGTCCTCTCCGATACGTCCTCTTCAGCTAGTCCTCAGCATTTCCTCTACAACATGTCCACACCTGCATTTCCTCTCCGTTATGTCCTCTTCAGCTAGTCCTCAACAGTCCTGCATTATGTCCTCTCCAACCTGTCCTGTGAAACATGTCCACACCAGCATGTCCTCAACATGTCCTCTACAACATCCTTTTTCTCTGGAACCCACCTGGAGGGATTACACAGATATCTTAGTAGTTGTGAATTACCATGTGCAATGGGCTTTTTAATCATGAAAAGTTGATCCATATTTGCCATTGCATTATTTTTTCCTCCACATTGTAACTGTCATGCGTTGTGCTAGCTAACAGGCCCACACTGAAACACATGACTGGTGAAACTGAAGTTTGCTAGAAAAGCAAAAGCATGCTACAAAAAGTCACCCAGTCAGTCACGTGCTTTTCAAATAATGATTTGATGTCATTATTATTCATTTAGTCTTAATTTAATTGAACAAAACATACTCATCCCAGATGTTTCCACACCACCATGTCCTCTCCAATATGTTTTCTCCAGCATGTTTTATGAAACATGTCCTCTCCAGCAAGTCCTCCAATGAGTCCTCAACATGTCCACAACAACATGCCCTCTGCATTATGTTTTTAGCAACCAGTCCTCAACATTCACTCTGAAACATGTCCACACCAGAGATGTCCTCTCTCCAGCAAGTTCTCAACATGATCTGTCTAACGTGTCCTCTGCATTATGTCCTTTCCCACTAGTCCTCTCCAACATGTCCTCTGAAACATGTCCCCTGCATTATGTCCTCTCCAACATGTCCTCTGAAACATGTCCCCTGCATTATGTCCTCTCCAACATGTCCTCTGAAATTTGTCCTCTCCAGCAAGACTTCTCCAACTACTCCTCAACATGTCCTCTCCAATGTGTCCACGACATAGGCTGTATATATAAATGGACATAACTAACCTGCTACCTGCCACGTTCCAAATAGCAAGTGATCATGGGCGCACTTCTAGCTGCTCTAACTCTGGCTCCAATCCACTTTGCATTAGAAAACTGTCGCCTCTCTCTGCATAACTGCTGCTGTCAGGCTCGTCATTTTGGTCTTAAGATGTTCGCATTAGAAGCTGTACATGGTGTTTTTATTTCACTATTCTGCCCGTAACCGAAGATATGGACATTAATAACTTTTATCGTCTTTTCCTTAGGTTGCTCCAGCTAGTGTTAGCAACAGGTTTGATTGACAGCATTGCTAAGCGCCTGCTCCCTGTTAAACCAGCAACAATTAGACAGATAACCAGAGGGAGCTGTATTGTATTTACTGTACTTATTGTATATATATATTTTTTGTAAGAGAATGAATGCTGTGGTAATAGAGCTATGTGTTAATTGTAAATACAACTTGACCACAGAATGAGTCCGGGGATGGGTTATGGGCTTAAATACTGCGTAAAAGTCAGTAGTAGTTTTGTCTGTCATGCAACTAAACGGGCAAATTCAGCATTTTTTAGCACTTAGAGAAGACAACTTTGGATTAACAAAGCAAAGAAGACCTACTGTGCTTGTGTCTGTTATATTGTTGTAATCTGTGTTAATCATTAAGTTATAATTTGGGACGCTATAATGATCTGTATTGGACTGCATTGATCTGATGCATATCCACACATCACGCTGGGGAGTAGAGGATTGTTCTTCATTTGTACCAACATGACTACGTGACACTGGGCTGAAATGGATAAATGAAACAAAATACAAGGTACTGTATGTTTTTGATGAGGACAACAGTATGACACGGTTTCAATTTTGCATAATATTTGTTTTTAAGGCTATTTGGCCCATATTTGACAGGAAATGGGATGAAGAGCAGGGAGGACATTCAGCGAATTGTCTGAGCCTGGAACCAATCTCTTCAATCTGTGTTGAGGCTGGCACAGAGTCTGGCATATGAGCCGCAGCTTACACCACTCCACTCCCACGAAGCACAAAGCCAAAGCCGCAATGCCATTTTCACTAGATTTTCGACGTACCTTCATTTCTTAGATTCATTCTCTTTGTGCGCCTTGATTATTTCACTTGTTTTAATACATGTTTCCAAAAGGACCTCAGGCGGGCACCACATCCCAGCGCCAGTGTAACAAAAAAGCCCAGAACAAACACTAGGGTGAAGGTTGGGACTACAAACACATGCAGCTGGGACTACAAATCCCACAGCAATTAGAGGAAACTGTTTGATACATGTCATGTGTTATGCTTATGTTATCAGGCTTTACTCTTCAGCTTCTCGAGTGGGTGTAACTCTTCACACCTGCACTGAAAGAAACTGTGCAAGATTTTGGTTTCAAATCCCAAAAATATGTGCGACGTCCATAAATGTGAGGTGAACATGGCTTTTACATCAGAAACGGCTTTTACTGATGATGATGCAATGCTGATTTCTTCTTAAGAGTACAAAAACACTGTGGCCAAGTTGTTACTGTTATAATTTGGTGTCTCTCATTTGTGTTGCCAGTTCCAAAGCTGAAATCCAGTTGGTTTAAACCTAAAATGCCTCGCTCTGATCTGAACGGTCACTGCCTAAACCCCAGCACCTGCAGCCAATCATGACTCAGTGCTAGTGCACCCTTTGCAGCTCAGGGAGTGAATTCTGGAGGTTCTGAGCTTTCACATGAGGCCTGTCCATATACTGAGAATGAGAAAAATGTGCATGTCTCTCTATCGGCAGGTTAAGGCTCTGGCAACACAGGTTCAGTTGTGATTTATTTTTTTTAGGCTACATACAGTTCCTTTAAATGTGCACCTTCTTGTCTTTGTGTATATATGTTTTTTCTTTGCCTGGAATGTTCTATATGTTTTGTGTGTGTGTTTTTATTGCTAGAAATACTTTGGAGAAATAAAAGTCTCGTTGCCTCTCCACAGATTTGACAGTTAAGCTGGAATCACACCACCAATCTATGGGCCAGGTTATGTCGAGAGCGGGATTTGAACTGCCAACCTTCAGATTATTGGACAAACGCTCGACCAACTGAGCTACTTCCCTCCTATGTAGGTCCCAAACAGAAACAGGCTGTGGTCACCTTCTAGAAATTGGTTCTTTTTTCGTCTCTTATGGTACCAAAGGGCTTATATAACTCTATGGAAGATTTACCAACAGAAAATCCACAAATGTTGAACCTTATCATTTGTTAGCATTGGGCCCACAGTTCTGCCGTCTTAACAAACTGACAGCAATCATGTCTTTAGGGCGACAGTAGTTCACGTTCGTCCACTGATCCGAAGGTTGCCGGTTTGAGTCTCGCTCTCGCCGTCTTCAATCGTGCGAGCGGAAGAATAGACCCGAGTGGTGCGCTGCCCTCATCACAACTCGGGACTGATTGGGGTCAAAAACGAACTTAACCCTCGTCTTAAACTTGAACTCGAAGTACACAAACATAATGCATTCTGGGAATAAAGCCTGACTGACTTAAGAGGATAAATGCGGCGCAGTTAGTCTCTTTTGTCTGCTGCCTTTGAACCATTACTGCCATTGTGTGAGACGCTCTGCTGCCGATTCTCAAATAGCTGCACACTTCAAACGTCTATATGTTTGCAAAAATGAATTGAATTGGTTTAAAGGCCCTGTACCTGGTTGTTTTCCCCCCAATGTGTTTGAGCAAATTTAGTCTTGGCCCAGTACAGTCTACTGTGTACTGTCTGCATCTGATTTTAAAGCGTTATATTGTCCGAGAGAGGTGCACTGTTAGCATGGTAGTGGTTGTTAGCTTTGCCATGATGATGAAACTCCGCTCTGGTGTCTGAAAGTTGTGTAATATACTTATAAATACATCTCGGTGAAGGATTAGGATGCTAACTGAAGCATAACGCACCACTGCAAACACTTTAACACTAGAACTCCTCTTAGACTTTTCCTGTTTCTGTATGGATTTGATTTCCATGAAGTAGTAAAATGTAGTATGTAGTAAAGTAAAAGGTATCCACTTTAAAAGCTACTTAAGTAAAGTACAGATACCTACAGTACTTTACTACTATTATTTTGTTCCACCACTGCATCTGATGATAGTCGACATGGCTCACAGTCAGAGTACACTCTAAAGATAGTTACAAAGTGCACTATTTAAGGAGACACGTTGTGCTAAATGTACTTTTTAGACCTTTTCAACCATATTATAGTTGTTTCCTTCTCATGAACAATGTGAAGTTGTGTTTAGTGTGATTCATGCATGTTTCAGTAATCTCTATTTTCCTATACAGTGGTCCCTTGTTTATTGTGGGGGTTATGTTCGAAAAATAATCCGCAATAGGCAAAATCTGTGAAGTAGTCAGCTTTTTTTTATTTTTTTTTTATACAATTATTATATATGTTTTGCGGCTGTAAAACCCCTCACCACACACTTTATACACTTTTCTCACACAGGCATTAACATTTTCTCACATTTCTCTCTTGTTTAAACTCTCTCAAAGGTCAAACCTTCATAGATTTAAAAAAATAAGTGCAATATTATAGAATGAAACCACAGATCATAACCTGTTTTCAGACCGAAACATACTGTATATTTGAGAATTAAAAATACTAATGTTTTCCTATACTGTAAATAAAAATAAAAGCTTTTAGAAATACTGTCAGTGCAGAATGTTTCATCGACATTGTGGGTTTTGTCGGGGAGAAAACTTTCAAACATACAGCACTTAAGAGTCACACTGCGATCCAACATTTATATAAATTCAGCTGTACTGTACAGGAGACACGGAGGAGACTGATGGACAATGGTCTACAGTCCCTCAGCCAATCAGGACGCAGAACACAATGCACGATCATACGATGTAAAAAAGAATAAAAAATAGCACCAAAAAAATCCGCAAAACAGCGAGACCACGAAAGGTGAACTGCGATATGGCGATATTGTATTCTAGCTTTCACCGGGGCTCTTCATGTTGACATATCTTCATCGCACCCCAATAAATGATGAAAAAGGATCCTATCTCTGTCATTTCAAAGAGCGCAAAACTACACATTGCAAAACTACACTGCGTTTCCATCAGCTTATTTTGAAAGCGCATTTTGAATATTCACATATGTATTGAGAGACTGTTCTACTCATTTAAATATAACTTCAACTGGATAAATATTCTGTCGCCAGTTAACCAAGAGTCTATGGCAGGACTCCCTCAGAACTCCCAAATCCTGACAGATTAAAGCAGTGGACAAGGAGCTGTGGGTGATGTCACTAACTACATGTTAAACACTACAAATGCGAGGAAAACTTCTCCGGGGGACACTTTTGCTTTTATAATGGAAAGTCCTTGTGTGTTAGCGCTAATGCTAATGAGTCAGTTAGCCGTAGATTATTTCAGTGGCATTATTTAAATATTTATAAAGCTCTAAAATGAGCATTAGCATTAGCCCCAACCATAGACTGTATATATAAATGGACATAGCTAACCTGCTCGTTCCAAATAGGTAGCTATCACGGGCAGCTCAATCGGCTCCAATTCACTTTACATTAAAAAACTATCACCTTTGTCTCTGTAACCGCTGCCGTCAAACTCGTCATTCTGATCTTAAAATATGATTCACCCGCTCTACATGATCCTGGTGTTATTATTTTGCTATTGTGTCAGCAACTCAAGATATGATTGGCTCTTTGGTTGCTATGATACTCGCGGTTGGAATCCCTAATATGGAACTAGGCTCCAAATTCACTTCTATAACTAGCCTAGGCTCGACGAGCTTCGTTTGACTGGAGCCGCTGTGGGTCACACTCAAGCGCGACATGGCTAAAGCCTCATCGACATGACATTACATCGGAAACGGTCGCGCTGACTGTCTCTCAGATTGGAAGTAACGGCTATTGTTGTGCGCAGAGAAATTCAAGTAAAACGTCTTTGACTGATTTACTTTTACACCAAGACTATTTGACTTTTCACTGTATTTCCAACTTTAAACCACAGTATGTAACTTTATAGACTAAAATTAAAGCAGTTTTTCTCATTTTGTTGTGTTTATTGCACTTTAATATTCCGTAGCATGGCATAAAGTGCATCTGTTTCCATGGAGAATGTCTAAAGTATGGTTTGAACTTTATATCTTAATGGAATCATGTCATTGACCTGCTACCTCCAGAAAGTTATGTACTGTACCTTTAATATATATATTTTATAGTTATCCTTAGAACAGCACAGCCCATACAATCCATTATATCTTTTATGGCAAGATATTTAAAAAAAAAAAAAGGTAAAGATGGCCCTCGGATGGTCTTCAGTTGTAAGCAGTTATAGTCTGAGATGGGAGCCTGTCATGATCTGTGTTGACACAAGATGGCGCTCTGACAGGAGGCGCCACACTGAAGCGGGTAACAGCACAGGACACAGAACAGCCGGTCATCCATCACCGTGGTAACAGCGGCTGACAGCTCCGCACAGGTGAACGTCCGTGCGGCCTGTCAAACCTGTGCACAAGTATTAACCCTGCGTAATCCAGACTGAGCACCCTCACCCACTACTCAAAGTACAGAAGCTTTTCATTTAGGAGTAACTCCAAACAGCTGTCGAGCATCATCCTCGTTTTGTCTTTACGGGGGATCAGTGCAGTGTTGTCTGGAATCACGCTAAATACAAATTCAGACGGTTCATGAGAAGGAAACAATTATAACATGGTTGAAAAAGTCTAAAAAGTACATTTAGGACAATATGTCTCCTTAAATAGTGCACTTTGTAACTATCTTTAGAGTGTGTGACTGTGAGTGATACCAGCGATCATCAGATCCAGTGGTGGAACAAAATCATTGTAGTAAAGTCCTGTACTCAAGTGGAAAATGTAGGTATCTGTACTTTACTTAAGTAGATTTTAAAGTGGATATGTTTTGCTTTTACTTTACTACATTTGAGAGCAGGTATCTGTACTTTCTGAGGGTTTGTTTTCAAAAATGTATAAGAAGAAGAAGAACAAGAAAAAGAACAAGAAGAAGCAGAACAATAAGAAGAGCAAGAAGAAGAAGAACAAGAAGAAGCAGAACAAGAAGAAGAACAAGAAGAACAAGAAGAACAAAAAGAAGAACAAGAAGAAGAACAAGAAGAAGAACAAGAAGAGGAAGCAGAACAAGAAGAAGAACAAGAACATAAAGAAGAACATTAAGAAGAAGAACAAGAAGAACAAAAAGAAGAAGAACAAGAAGAAGAACAAGAAGAACAAGAACAAGAAGAACATTAAGAAGAAGAACAAGAAGAAGAAGAACAAGAACAAGAAGAAGAGGATCACAAGAAGAAGCAGAACAAGAAGAACAATAAGAAGAAGAACAAGAAGTAGAACAAGAAAAAGAAACAGAACAATAAGAAGAACAAGAAGAAGAAGAACAAGAAGGAGCAGAACAAGAAGAAGAAGAAGAATATGAAGAACAAGAAGAAAAACAGCTAGGAACAAATTCAAAATCAGTACATGTGACGCCTTAATAGACCTCAAAAGCTGTGTTAAATACTTTTCATCTTTACTCTTTAAGTACATTTTTAAACAGGTACTTTAATATGTTTACTTAAGTAGATTTTTTTGTGTGATACTTTTACTTTTACTTGAGTATTTTTTTGCTCTGGTATCTGTAATTTCTCTTAAGCAGCAAAACTGAGTCCTCCTTCCACCACTGAGCAGATCTGACCTGGCTTGTCTGTGATGGCGCTATCTGCTTGTCCCAGCTTTAAATTGCAACAAAGTTCAAAAATAACCTCACAGCCTAAATAACGGAAAGGCCATTATGATTCAGAAAGTTTGGCCTGTATAACCCTGAGAATAGCTCGTGTGGAGGAGGAAAATGGCCGCCCTGACGGGAAGTGTGTGACAGCGGGCCACACTGCAGGTAACAGGGAGCAGGACAGTGTCATCCATCACCGTGGCAACTGCGCCTGTCAGCCCCCCCGCCTGTCACTCCCCTCCCACCCCCGCCCGGAGACGGAGGGGAGGGGCAGATGGTACGGGACAGTCCTGCACCAGTGTGGGACACCGGCCAGCAAGTCACACGTCCAAGAAAAGAAAAAAATACATATACATTTGATTCTAGCGCATTTATTACTTGTCTTATCTTATTTTTTCTTCTTTTGAAATGCAACATATCAAAAAGAAAGAGTAAAATGAACCAGCATCGGGTTATTAATAATTTGGAGTACTTCACCTCTGTTGCCTGGGATCCAGAATATACATTTCTCAATTACTTTAAGATAAGATAAGATAAGATAAGATAAGCCTTTATTAGTCCCACAGTGGGGAAATTCCAGCATTGCACCGCACACATAGAGAACAGAAGGAAATAAAATAAAACAAGATAATAGATAAATAACAAGAAAATAGATAAATAGAAATAATTTAAGAAATAGATTCAAGGATAAAAAAGCAGATCTATTGTGCATGTGTCTCTTATGGCTATAATCTATGACACCCATGGATCATTATGTCATAGTTTGCACATTTTAAGTTGCAATATTCATCTAAAATGACTAAAAGAAAGTCGGTGCTCCCATTGAGGTGCCCAATGGGAGCTGACATTACAGTGAACATCATCGGCACCTCTGATGGATAGCTGCGGATCACACCAGCGAGTTTTTTTTTTTTTTCATTTGTACCAAAATGCCTGTGCAAACCTGCGCATAACACCGACAAACAAAATAAAAGAGATAAAATATAATAAAACTGAAGGAAGTACAGAGCAGTGGGCGTATACTGATGGCGGCGAAAACGTGATTGATCGGCAATATGGCGTCTTGAAAATAAGCGATTAAAGATTGTTCAAACATGCACGAATCTCTTTAAATATGATTTTGGGGGAGTAAATGGTGAAAAGAGACAATAACAGGTTTAAAAGCTCTGAAAAGTCAATTTGACAGAATAGGTCTGATTTAAGATTCTCCCCGAGTTCAGATGTCGTGATTGAGGTGGATTAGCCAATCAGCGACATGAGGAACTGAAAAACATCGTGGATTTCTGCAGAATTGATGAGTGAAACGCTAAACTGTTAATCTGAGGTGAGACAAACTCGACTTTATTTGTAAATGACGTAAATGATGACCAATTCCTTTCACATTTGTCACTGAAAACTCCCAAAAAAAACCAACACGACTCTGCTTGGATGATCGTGTTTGGTTCTGCATGTGTCGGAGAGAGTCGTGATCAGACCAGTTTCCCTCTGTATAAAAAATACAACAGAGATAACAGTCTGGACTCGCCAGGCGATCACCTCCGACCTCCTCACTAAGAAAAAACAGTGAAACATCTGGTACAGTATATATGTATGTATTAAGTCACAGAACAAATGCAACACCTACAGACAAACAGCAAAATATCTCAGTATTCAAAACTCTAAAATAGACTGGGAATATATTTATGATAAAATGTGTTATTTTCCATATCTTTGAGCAAAATATGTCTTACTTTAGTACACATAACTCTTAAAAGCAGCTCTTGAGGCCCCATGTAAGTCTGTCACTGTCTGCATCTAATTATAAAGCATTTTACTGTCCAAAAATCAGGAAGAGCACATTACCATACTAGTCGTCGTTAGCTTTAACGTCACTGTAAAACTCCGCTGTATTCTCTGAAAGTTGTGAAAAGTGCTTATAAAGTCATCATGGTGAGTAATTAGGATGCTCTGAATGCATAAGGTCAGTGAAAAAAAAAGTACAGAGCCTTTAACAGACCATTTAAATACGGAAAATCTAATCTCATCTATAAAACGTCACACACAACCTCTAACGAAAAGTAAAACCCAACATTTTTTAATATGCACTGCACCTCGTCGGGCTAAAGTGCGCCCTGCCCGATGCCCGCCTGCCCTCTTCCCCCCGCCCATGCCCACTGGAGAAGATAACGGCAGCACATCCATCATATGCCCCTCTGGCCTGTGGGACGTCCCGACAGCAGCAGCAGAAGTGTGGGGGCGGTGCAGGGGGGGTCTTTGGCACAGGCCTATATACAGTCTGTTCTCTGCGTGAGAACCATTAGTGAGAGACAGAGGAAGGTCAGCTGGAGCGAGAGCTGCCTGTAGTTTAACCCAACTCATTTAAAGCTGACCTATTCTCAAAGTTGTATTTAGAGCAGAGACTGTACAGAGGAACGGAGCTAACACGCTAATAGGAAGTGAGCAGGGGAGCGTTTCTGGTTCTGTATTAAACCAATCTACGTGATATTGTTATTTTTATTTGGCAATTTTGTCTCTAAATCAAGATATGAACGTAAATAACCAATGAATCAATTTGCGGCTCACTACAATAATGAAATGTAATATACTGATCTATGGGTGTCACAGATTATGACGATGTAGCAGACTGTAATCGCTCGGAATCGCTCGCAACTTTAGCGGTTTAGCTGGATTTGTCCAGCGCAGACCCAAGTGCATTTATTTTCTAACACCAAAAATATTTTAAAAACTAGGGAAATTTAAAATCAGCATGTCAGTAACCCCCACCACCCAGTTCTGGAGGGGGGAGAGGGAGAGAGGAAGGAAGGATGGAAGGAAGGAAGGAAGGAAGGAAGGATGGAAGGATAGAAGGAAGGCAGGAAGAATGGAAGGAAGGAAGGAAGGAAGGAAAGGAAGGAAGAAGGAAAGGA
>JAIEZT010000068.1:24034852-24097352 GCA_019594935.1 Periophthalmus modestus | reverse complement strand
TTAAACCGCTCCTGGTCTGCATTTTGGTCCGATTCACCTCACCTTACGACACTGATACACAACCACTTTAATCAATTCAACATTTTAAACTTCTTGGTGTATTGTCATCTTTTCCTGTTCGCCTCACCTTGAAGCTAACAGGAACAAAATGACAATACACAAAGAAGTTTAAAATGTTTTATCGATTGAAGTGGTTGTGTATGAGCTAACTGACTGCAACTGAATTGTTTGGCATTTCTACTTGCCTTACCTTTGTTGCCTGACGTCTTACCCGGAGCCCCTTACGAAGGCTCCGGGGGCCGACAACTGTGCTGAGGAGGAGGGGTGTCGGATATTTTAGCTTTTTGTGTATCTAATTCGTTTTCCACAGTTGACACGGACAAATGAATTAGCTCTATTTTAACTTTTTACAGTATTATGAGGTTTGCTGAAACTTACCTGTTACCGGTTTGAGTACTTCTTCACTAAAACATTGATTAAATTTTTTTAAATAGGTAATTCCAGTTCTGTCACCTAGCAACCGTAATGTTAATAAGGGCCTAAATTACACAGTAGCAATAATTACACAAATAAAAATGAATGACAGCATCTTTATTTTGTTAAATCAAGGTTTAATCTGTTAGAAAAACTTGTTTCTTTCCACCAAACCAAGTCAGAAATTGAAAAAAACACGAAAACCTGTCATACGCACTTAAAGGAAGATTATTAGGAAGAGAACAAGGATAAAGGCAGAATTGTCCTAACTCACATTTTTATATATTGGACGCAGAGCAAATGGCCTATAATGTCCCACTTTAGATGTAAGAGGTGATGATGGATGAGATCATATGCCTACAAAGTCCAAACTAATCAGGGAAGTCTCATTTTCTCAGTTGTTCCGAATATTTATCCAATTAACCTTTATTTAACCAGGGCGTGTCTTTGGAGAGACTGACCTGGCCAAGGCGTCTGCAGTGTAAAATTACCATAAAGCAACATTGGAGGTACAACAAGTATTCATATGATTCTTACGCTTTTGTTTTCTGCAAAAAAAAAACCCCGGAAGAACATAGTTTCAGCCAGGTTCAGTGTAAGCAGCAAAATAACTAAAGGCTCGCTTCTTTAACTCTATTGCGTCGGATGCTATCGCCGCCGATAGACTCGCGTTTGTGGACTTTCCATTACTGTAACTCCGCAACCAATTGTGTTTTATGTAAATTCAAATGGCGTTTCAAAGTAGAGGCAGAGGCTCTGTAAATATGTCACTGTCATTACGGTAATGTGCTCATGTTGTCCCTCGAAGACGACCAATCAGAGCGAAGGTGCTGCCAGGATTCTCCCAGTCAGTTATTTGATGCGTCAAAGGAAAAATAAAGATCGATATGTAAAATAGAGGTAGTCGTGTGAAAAAAAGGCCAAAGTACATGCTGATGCTTCCTTAAACATGATTTTTATGGCTAAAAAAAGAAGAAAAAAAAGTCTAGGTGAGCTATAATGGTCTATAACGTGCTCAGTCCTTAAAAAGCCCCATTGGTTACGGTAGTTACGGTAATGGAAAGTCCATGACCACAAGTCTATCAGTGGCGGTAGCATCCGACGCTATAGAGTTAAATCAGTCTGCACTGGAGGGACAAACACAATAAATGGGAGGGAGCGCTCCTCCAGCCTTATCAGTGACACAGATGTGGACACTTATAGCTTGAGGTCCACCTTGACCATAAACTGGACTGAACCCAACATACTGCTGCTCCGTTTGAGGGTCAGGGCAGACTGTCTTTGTTTCTCTGAGAAGGTCTATCACGAGAACACATTTGGAAACTCCCCGCTAGTACAAAGAAAAGGTCAACACGATAAATATTGACTCCCAAATACATCTGTTCCATCTCACACATCTATATTGAACAAGCCCTGAAATTGTGAATGAAACAAAACAGAACTCCACATGGCTTAAAGCTCACTTTTGTGCAATATAGGACCTTTCATTTATAAACTGCTTTTCCTATACAAAAGTAATACTAAGTGCCTTACACATCATACATCCAACCACCCCACACCCACCACCCCACGTTCTCAGTATGTGCATTAAATCATACAGCAAGATAACTCTACAGGACTTATTGCCCATAATTCTTAGTAAAATATGAGCACAATCATACCCATAGCACAGCTGTTGCTTCACTGGCCACATGTTACAGTATCCTCTTCATGCTTCTTATGACAGCAAACCGATCAGGCTATCATCCCATCTGTGTGCTTATAAATCTCTATATTCATCATAAATCATCTGACTTGCCTCTCTAGACCAGTCAGTTCTAATCAGGCGTTTGCAGATGTGGCCTGAGCTCAGTGTTCATTTTAATATCTCATCAGAATCATAATTACGGCTGAATAGCGTCCTAACTGTTAGAGGATTAACACAGCACAAACAAGGCGTTAACATGAGTGAGCAAACAAACAGCAGCCATTATCATATTAAACTCACCAGGCTCTGAAAAGACCAGTGCATCAGTTCAGCAAAGGACCTGTTCAGATGTGCTAAGTGCTGTCGTAGTCGACACGCTTCACATCAGGTCATTGTTCATAAAAGAGATGCTTCAAGATGGAAAACGTGACAATAAAACAGCAACAAAATCAAAGATGATTAGGACTAACAGTTTGAGAAATCAAATTCTATAAACCATCCATCCATTTTCTTCTGCTTATCCGGGGTCAGGTCGTGGGGGCAGCAGTCTAAGCAGGGACTCCCAAACTTCCCTCACCCCAGACACGTCCTCCAGCTCCTCCAGCAGGACCCCAAGGCGTTCCCAGGCCAGCTGAGAGACATAGTCCCTCCAGCGTGTCCTGGGTCTTCCCCGGGGCCTCCTCCCGGTGGGACAGGCCTGGAACACCTCCCTAGGGAGGCATCCAGGAGGCATCTGGAATAGATGCCTGAGTCACCTCAGCTGCTCCTCTCGACATGGAGGAGCAGCGGCTCTACTCCGAGCTCCTCACTCTATCCCTAAGGGAGCGCCCAGGAAACCCATCTCGGCCGATTGTATCTGTGATCTTGTCATTTCGGTCATTACTCAAAGCTCATTACCACAGGTGAGGGTAGAACGCAGAGTGACTGTTAAATCGAGAGCTAGTCTCTGATCAAATAATTTCAGGTTTGGGGCAAAGATTGGACATAGGTAACCTGCTAGAATTGACTGTACATATATATATATATATATATATATATATATATATATATATATATATATATATATATATATATATATATATATATATATATATATATATATATATATATATATGTATATATATATATATTATATATATATGTATGTATATACATATATGTATATACATATATGTATATACATACATACAGAGTAGGTTAGCTATGTCCATATACATATATATACATACATACATACATATATATATATATATATATATATATATATATATATATATATATATATATATATATATATATATATATATATATATATATATATATATAATATATATATATATATATATATGGACATAGCTAACCTACTCTCCGCCAAGTTCCAACAGGAAGTGATCATGGGCGCGCTTCCAGCTCCATCAACTCTGACTTCAGTTCACATTACATTGAAAAAACTGTCGGGTCTCTGTCTGTAACTGCTGCTGTCAGACTCCTCATTTTGTGCCAAAATTGCTACATGATGCTGCCGAATCCTACACGTAAGAAAGAAAAAGAAAAATTAGCCAAGTAAGTGTGTCACAGTGTTTTTTGTACCG
Source organism: Periophthalmus modestus (assembly GCA_019594935.1). Lineage (NCBI taxonomy): Eukaryota > Metazoa > Chordata > Actinopteri > Gobiiformes > Gobiidae > Periophthalmus > Periophthalmus modestus. Next base: position 24,093,599 of record JAIEZT010000068.1, on the reverse strand, counting down.
GTGGAGGTGAAAACAGAGGTAGATCAGAGGAATGACGACCTGAATACAGGAGAATAAAGATTACTCCCACATGCATGAATCACTCTAAATACAACTTTGAGTGGAAGATGAGAAGTGACTACAAGAGACTGACAACTATAATATGGTAAAAAGCTCTGACAAGTCGGTTTTATGTAGTGAATCTGCTGTAATGGTAATTTGTATTAATCAAATTGGAGAAGGTATGTGCTTCAGATGTGTTTTCGCTTTAAGTCAACTCATAAATCACTTTTCCTTCAAATACAGTTAACATCTCCCCACAGATAAAACCAGCGAGTGAAGAAGATCACGCAGCTATTTTGACACTGTCTTTTTCTCAAAGGAAACAGATTGGCTTTGTTCCCATTTCAATAAACAGCAATCCAAACAACACAGTGCACTTATTTCTGTTGTCAAGAGCAATTTGAGGCACTTAGGCAATCAAATCTGACATTTACCTGCTGCACGCCATAACAACTCACAGCGCATCTCTCATGTACCACGCTGCGCTCGACAAGGACGCTCGCTTTCACTCATCTTTTTTATATAAATATGACTTCATTTTATTTGACGTGAACTTGTCCCACTTGTGCAGTGTTGGTTTTCGGGTGTCAATTCCCTTCATTTGATTTGCTGACTGTTCACAGAGACATTCTCAGGTTGTTTAGGCTCAGTTTGGAGTTTGCAGGTTCCAGGGAAAACCACCAAACAGAAGAGGATCATCATTATATTTAAGATAAAGTTTGAAAGCCTGCTCAGAGATAATCAACTACGTGGGAACTAATGACCACAAGATCTATAATTGTTTTTAAAATCTGATTCTGAAACTTTAGAAACCGCAAAGTTATTTAAACATTTAGCAGAATCTTGCGTTTTAAATGTGCTTATTGGACCTAAAACAACCACATCAAGGATATTAGTTTGCACGTAGCTGGTTAGTCTTAATATTTGAATTTTCCCAAAAGTTAATGCAAAAAATGAAATGAAAATGTATTTCTGGGACCTGAGCAGGGCGGGTCCAGTCTAGAGGCAGACTAAACAGCTGCTTAGGGTCCTGAGGCCGCCACAGGGCCCCCAATATATATAAAAAAGTTGCCCCCATAAAAAAAGTCACACACGCTAATATTTCGTTGTTCTGCCTTTAGCTTCGATTACGACACATTCGCTGTGGCGTTGTTTCGATTTCGCTTTTGCAATGTCACAAGATTTATTTCCATCCAGTGTTGCATTAATTTTTCACCAAGATGTTGCGTTGATGATGGTCGAGTCTGACGCTGCACAAAGCTTCTCCAGCACATCCCAAAGATTCTCAATGGGGTTAAGGTCTGGACTCTGTGGTGGACAATCCATGTGTGAAAATGATGTCTCCTGCTCCTGAACCACTCTGTCACTATTTGAGCCCGATGAATCCTGGCATTGTCATCTTGGAACATGCTCGTGCATCAGGGAAGAAAAAATCCACTGATGGAATAACCTGGTCATTCAGTATATTCAGGTGTCAGATGACCTCAGTCTTTGAGCTCAGACTGTTGCTGAACCTAGACCCGACCAACCCGACCTATTTGCTTAGTTAAATCCAGGTGGCGACTTTATTTTTGCCCAGGCAGTGTATATTTTCATATATATTGAATAAAATATTATCTGTGAAGTTTTGGTGGAAAAGGCTCATTTGTTTAAACCAGCCTAAATATCCATCTTAAACGATTATATTTCTTTTGATCTACAGCATGTGTCAAACTCAAGGCCCGTGGGCCAAATGTGGCCCGCCACAACATTTTATGTGGCCCGCGACAAACTAAATTAAAAGGTCTGGCTGTCTTAAAATATCAGTTTCAGGAGATACACAGTTACAGAGTCATTTTTTCATATCTATGCAAATCCAGATGTAATGTAAGTAATACATTTAGAAACGATAAATTAACAAGATTAAAAATTTGTTGCATTTATTTTACATTACAGGGGTTAACCCCTGTGGTTAGGGGGGGTAGTCTGGGTGCTCACAGCAGCCAGACTAAAGAATACTACCACCGTATTCCCTGCGTGTCGTAAAAGGCGACTAAAAGGGACGGGGCGAGAGGACTGGGAATCCTCTCCCCTGTAAACTGTTTCCTAGAAATAGATTTCTCCCAATGTTTTTAGTTTGTTTTTAATGCATCATTTCTTAGTTAGGGCAAGCTGAATATCTACACTTAGGCCTGCAGGACAATGTCCTCCTTTTTAATGCATTTAGACACAATATATATATATATATATATACATATATATATAGCATACACATATACACAATATAGGGCAACACAGGATAAGAAAAAATGTTGGGAGAAAGGGGAAAATAGGACAATAGATCAGCAGCGGTGATGGTGATGGATGGGAGGTGCGCCTGGGTGCTCGTTGTCCCTTTCTGGGTGCAGCGGCTGTCCCTGTGTGGTCCTCTGGAGGATTCCTGGGTGCTGGTGGTGGTCTGTTTTTGCACTCTGAGTCTGGCCGGTTGCTTCCTTCGTGTCGCCTATGGCGGGTCCTGGGGGTGTTCGACTCGGGTACGCTGGCTGCCCTTTCGGCTGTCCGGTGCATGGATGGGGGGGCGGGTGGATGTCAGTGCGGGTTTGGCCTCCTCGGCAGAGGTTGTAGGCAATGAGAGGAGAGTGGTGATGGTGGTGGGGAGGGGACGCTGGTGCAGATGGGGGAGATGGAGAGTCGCGAGGAGGGAGGGTTTGGGGAGGGGAAGGAGGGAGGGAACGGGAGTGTGTGCCCTGTCTAGGCTACCCCACTTTGTGGGACACAGCACTGGTATATAGATAGATTTTACATTACATTTGGTTACATTTAGTTACACTTACCTTACAGTTACATCTGGCCCTTCGAGAGCAATCATTTTGTGGATGTGGCCCTTTGTGAAAATGAGTCTGATCTATAGTAACACAGTGTCTGCTGCTTACATTTGTTTTATTTGAGGTGTTTTTAGGTGTTTCTCCCGAGGTACGCTGAGGTACATTTGAATGGCTGTTTTACAAGTTAGATTAAAAGTTAGTGGTACATCCACCGCGAGGACCCCAAAGATACATTCTGCTTAGGGTCCCTCTGAAAGCTCGGACTGGCCCTGTTGTTGAGCCCTGTTCTGGGATTTCTGTAACTCTTACATAGCAACTATAATGTTAACAAGGGTCAGGACGTGTCTAAACTACATAATAGTTATTAATTACGCAACTAAAAATAGATGACGCTTCTTTGCCAGAGAAATGCCTTCCTTGTGTCGCGGCGTTTTGGATGGACTCCTCCGTGTTGGTGACGGAGGCAGAGGGATTCTGTTTTAGAAGTCAGAATCATGTGACAATACGGAGATTTAAAGGGGCATTAAGTAGGATTATGGAATTTATCACCACAACACTTGTTACTTGGGAAACCACACTCTCGTCCACATGCTCGTACGAGTTAATCAAGACGACTCAAATTTTTTAGATATTAATTTACATTTTAAATCTTATGATCCTCCGAGTGCAAAAACTGACAGCTGCAGTGATTAAAGAGGGGGTATTAGACTTCTGTGGGGTATTAACTGCTAACACATAACATATTTAGATCACCATGCTACTTTTTTTTTTTCATTTTAGTGGTATAGTCGTCAAAATCAATGTATTACAATGTCTAATAAGTTTCAGTTTTTAAGCCACTCCCCCTTCAGAGTGACATCACAACACAATCAGCTGCATCCCACTAATGAAACTACTGCACATCACGTCAGGTTTGTGAATTTGTAGTGTACTGTTTGTATACTTTGGTCCTTCGTTTATCTCGGGGGTCACGTTCTAAAAATAACCCGCAATAGGTGAAATTAAAGTATCAGCTTTATTTTTTACAATTATTATATATGTTTTAAGGCTGTAAAACCCCTCACCACACACTTTATACACTTTTCTCAGACGGGAATTAATATTTTCTCACATTTCTCTTGTTTAAACGCTCTCTGTGCACAGAAACACTTTTAAGTCCAAAGCGTTTCTGAAATTTGTCGGTGCAGAACGTTTCATCGACATTGTGGGTTTTGTCGGGGAGAAAACTTGCAAACATACAGCACTTAAGAGTCACACTGCGATCCAACATTTTCAACACATTCTGAACTGTACAGGAGACACGGAGGAGACTGATGGACAATGGTCTACAGTCCCTCAGCCAATCAGGACGCAGAACACAATGGTCTACAGTCCCTCAGCCAATCAGGACGCAGAACACAATGGTCTACAGTCCTTCAGCCAATCAGGACGCAGAACACAATACACGTTCAGACACTGTAAAAAAAACAAAAAAAAACATGCAAAATTGCACCAAAAAAATTGGCGAGAAAAGTAAACCGTGTTATAGTGAGGGACAACTGTTTTTATAAAAATGTGGGAGAGCACTGGTGACGGTAGCTTGAGAGCCCACCTGCTAACTGTTCTTCTCTCAAATGGACAATACCGTTCCACCTTGTGATGTCATCTGGTAATACAGGAAGTGCTCCACGCCTTCACGAGAACCATTTGGATAATTTCAGCTCTGGAACTGCCAATCTCTACTGTATTAAAGTAAAATGTAGATGCTAACTTGAAAACTAGCACTTCATGACATCACAAGGTGGAACAGAGCATTTTGAGGAGATGAGACAGGCTAATCTTTAAACCTGTGTAAATGAAACCAAACACAACTGAGGTAACAACATCACAACAGTCAGTTTTGTGTAATACAGAACCTTTAAAAGCAAAGCAACTCCAGTTATGTTTTTGACACTGTGAATTACTTTCCGAAGCCTAGAAGCCTCTGGACTCAGGAGTCAAAGGCATTTTTAATTGGGGCCACTTATTGCGGGGATCAGAATATTGGATGAGGGATGGATTATTTAGAAGGGAGGTCGGCGCTGCGCTCATCGATCCAGCGCATCAATATTTCATGTGTTGCACAGAGAGAGAAACAGGAGTGGGACTGGGCTGTCAGAAGTCTGCAGCAGGGCCGACGAAAGTTCAAACGGAGAGAGAGCGGATCCACCAGCCCAGCAGACCCAAATCAGACTTTACAATAATCACTCGAAGCATTTCTGGGTTTCAGATGACATCACAGTGTTCTACAGGCCAATAATATTTCACACAGATGTTCCACTGTTCAGGATTAAACTTAACGATCTCTATGGCGACGCGGAGATGAGGGAAAACTGTGTCTTGAGCCTCACTGTAAAATCTGAAAACCACCAATGGGCTGCTTAGACAATTTGATAATGTCATAATTTCAGATTGAGGGCGGGGCCTGCATAACGCTACGGGAGATTTGCAGTTTTTGAAAGAAATACCCAAAAAATACCTGAAGATCCACAAATGTTGCAACTTAGAGACAAACTTGTCATATTAATCTTATGGCTTAAAGACCTTTCAGCTGTTCATTTATACGAGGGGTGTCAAACACTTTTTCACCCAGGGCCACATCAGCAAAATGGTTAGAAAAAAAGGACAGATGTAATGCAAAATAAATGTAACTACTTTTTAAACTTGTTCATTAACAGTTTCTATATATATTACTTCTACAATGTGCATGTGCGTTTGTAAAAAGATGTAAAAAAAAAAAAAAAAAAAAAAAAAAAAAAAAAAAAAAAGGAAAAAAAAAGGCTGTATAACTGCGCATCTCCTGATAAACTGACATTTTAAGACAGTCATACGTTTTAATTTATCTTGTTGTGGGCCGCATAAAATGACATGGCGGGCCACATTTTGCCCGTGGGCCTCGAGTTTGACACATGGGATTTATACTGTTAAATAAGACACTGAACTTGCTGTTTTTTGTTTCGTGATAGGCTCAGCAATTACAGCAATATTAACCATAAACCAGGTCAAGCATATTCCACCATAGGATTCTGACCTGTCCTTCTAACTGTTTAAAACTCTATGTACTCTACAGTGTGAGCGCCCCCTACTGTTGGGCTTCAGACGATGTCACAACATTCTATAGGGTAATATTACATCATACCGATGGGAGCAGGTGAAATGGATGTTGTTCAAATGCAGGTTTTTGTTGTAACACAGTGAGTTCTTGAGTATAGTCGCTAATAAAAATGATCAGGTTCAACATTTGTGCATTTACATTTTAGATATTTCATGGCAAAGTTCATTGTAATCAATAGCGCCCCCATGTGGGATTATGACATCAAACTGGTTGTGGTTTAAACGTGTCGCTTTTTCAGTGGAGGGTCCGCCATCTGCTTTGTCTTCATAGATGTTATTGCTTTGCCTGAAATGTTTCTCTGTACAGCATTAAACTTACTCTATGGAGACAAGGACGTGAAGCCACCGAGTTACAGGTCAAATCTGTGGAGAGGTGAGTGTGCATTCATTAAAAAACACCCGTACTTGAATAGATCCAAGACAAATATGACTCTGCTTCTGCTTCTGACTGTTTTGATCTCAGTCCATGTTCCTTTACAAAATACTAATTAACTAAAGTGTTCACAGAGTGCACTTCCACGAGTCGACCGGTCCATTAAAACTCTTCATCTCCAGTGCTTTTGTGGGGTCCTGATGATGAAGCTGGAGAGGAGAGCGAGACGGCCTCCTGCTGCTCCTACAGCTCAACACCGGTCTGAGTCTGAGCCGAGGAGAAAGAAGCTACTTTTTGGCTTTTTATCAGTGACGCACATCGGAAAATGGCTCCTTCAAAGGCAGCGCGGTTCTGAGAGAGGGGCCAAAGACTCTCAGAATAACAAAGTGCTCTCAAATCACGCTCTCTCTCACTCACAAGAGCTGCTGTACTGTGCCTAATAGTTTAAAAACACATGGGTCAAAGTCACTGGTGAAATTAACTTTGTATTAATACTGTGATTATGGTTACTGTTGTGATAGTATTGTTATTATTATACAGTATTTTGCAAAAACATCTGTCTCCTTGATGATAATGTGAAGCTTTAGCTGGTTGATTTCTCACATTTCTTTATTACTGTTGAGGACCTGTTGTCGATCTCTCTGAACCTGAACTTAATCTGTTATCTGTGACTTTTGGGAAGGAATGTTTACATCCATTAATCTAGTCACGCTACAAAGGAGTTCTGTGTGTCGCCGCACTGTGCCGCCCGGCAAAATCACAAAATGATCTGGGGATATCCAAAGTATAGTCATGTTTCCATGGGCACAGTATGCTTGGGGCCACCCTGGTGAGCGTTTGTTTGTTGGGGACACCTCCAACTGCGTTTTGTCTCCAGCCTTGGCTTTCAGGGGGCCCTAAGCTGAATTTGTCTCTGAGGCCCCCAACAGCAGATTCCTTCTGGTTCAGCTGTTGGTGATTCATATTTGACACATTTTGACTTCGCTCTCATCATCTCGACCAGTTGTATTTGTATTTATGTGACCAACATCAAACTGAAAACATCCAGAATGTCACAACTACCACAGTCACAAGAACAGAACAAACATATGAGGGGGGTCAAGATTTTTTAAATTCTAGACATTTTTTCTTCATTTCTGGTGGATTTTACTGTGTTCTAGTTGGTAACAGTTGTCTTACATTTACATTATAAAGGTCCTTGCACCGATTAAACATATATCTGTCCTCACCTCTGCACGACTCAAAAACACATGTAGCAGCAGCAGATATTTTGCTACTATCAATATAAAACAAGTGTAATTGTTTGAGAGGGACATTTGGGCTGCTGTAAACACACAAGCCCTGTGTCCAGTAAAACTTGATATATTACTTTCAATATGAATATATGGGCTCATGTGGGCCCTCTGCTCACAAGGGGCCAAATGCTGCATAGGGCCTCGGAGCCCTAAGTAGCTGCTTAGTCTTCTTATAGGCTGGGCTCCAGGCATGGCTCCAGGTCCAGGGTGAGGCTTCTGCTTCACAATTAACTCACAGCAGTTTAGCAGATAGATAGAGTCAGTGTTTGGAGAGAAATGCTGCTCCTAGGTTCACTAAAGACAGTGGAGACAGTGGTATGGCTAGTTCCAAAGTGAACCAGTGAAAATAAGATGTTTGGCTCAGGGACTAAATGTGGCCCTAAACCCAATGTTTTTTGACCCTCAGGCTTCCTGGTGAATTGACCAACATTATCATGGGAAGAGATTTTTACTGCAAGTTTGGAATCCTCTGCCATTATTGCCCCAATAACAAAAATAAGACCAGGCTGGTTTAAGGTTCTGAGTCTAAATTAAGGTGTGGTAGCACTTTAAATGACACATATTATTCAAAATAGACTTTTTTTTTATGCTTTTATCCATGTTAACATTGTTCCACATCAAAACACACCTGGAGTTGTAGTTAACTTCATTCACACTTGATGAATCCTCTTTTCAAAGTCATCTCCCTCTGAACTCTCAGGCACAGGGTTTCAAATTTCCCAGATTTGTGACGTCAAAGGTTAAAGTACAGATGTGTCCAACTCTGTTTCATAATCTGAATGAAGGACAATAGTCAGCAATTTAGATTAACCAGTGTGAATGTGACCCAATCACATACTGATACTACTACTATACTGTGAAAAATGAAACGTCACTGGCACAGAAAACGCTTCAGCCAACCTTACATTTACCTGAGACTTACACAAACCTCTTCTTAGTCTAGTGTCTCAGACATGTCTTCATTGTTTGACCAGACTCCTCCGTTCAGTCACTCACATGTAGCCCATATTTTTCAACATCTAGAAACTGAATATTACTCTTGGAACTTTCTGCTGGCTAAATAAACCATCCTCAAACTCCATAAATGTTTTTCAGCAGTGTTTGAACAAACCATGGCCAACTTTGGGCGGCAGCAGTATCATTTGTCTAATGATTGTAATAACTGTGTTGACATCTTGATTTCTCAGTGTTTTGCATCTTTTATTTATTCAGAAAAATGAACTTGAAATCAAATCAATAATTCATACAACTAATTGCGCATTCGTTTTGGGCTAATTTATTATTCTCTTCATGTCAGCTTGTATTTATCAACCACAAACTGGATTCCAAGTTTTGTTACCATCTTGTGCACCGCATTACAAAAATCATTCTTTAAAAATGAGAAAAACAGAACTAGATGAGTTTAAACAGTTTGCAGAGGTCCAAAGTTCTTCCTCATTTACTTTATTCAGAGCGTCCTAATTATTCACCGCAATGAGGGTTTGTCATAACTTTCACATTGGACTTATTTAGCAGCTTATACAATGTATCTGTGCTGGGGCAACACAAATTTTGCTCAGAAACATGGAAAAAAAAAACAGTTACAGCCTCTTTCGGGGGACATATGACGCAAATACATTCAAATACCTTTAAAGAAATCCAGATCGGCCAAGTTTTCTGGCGCTACAACATGAATTCGCATGTTTAAATGTCAGAAACACAGTACAGCGCCTGTATTTGTGCAGACAGGTGCTGCCCTCCTACATCTGTGTGGGTGGCATGTATTAGGTCTGTATCAGCCCAGCTCATCCCGGCTGTTTCCCTGCGACAATGTGTGGTTATTCTAGAGTACGGAAGAGTAAAGCTGTTAAACTGAAACTAAAAATAGTAGATAACTTTAAAACTACCACTTAATGACATCACAAGCTGAAAACTGAGCATTTTTGAGCTTTGGGGGATGCACACAGCCTAATAATAAAGGATTACTTATGTGAGTGAAACAAAACACGATTTCAGGTATGTTTTTGTGGAGGTAATAGCGTTATAACACGGCTAAAATCTCACGTGACTTAATTTTGTATAATGTTCTTTTTAAACAGTTTACACCTGATGTTTTCTGATAATAATAATCCGAATTATTCACTGCGATGAGTTTATGAGGAGCTTTCCACAACTTTCAGACATCATAGCGGAGATTCGCTGTGACGGTAAAGCTAACAACAACCAGCATGCTAACGCTAACGTCTAACGAGAAGACCCAGCAATGTTCTAGGACTGAAGTGCATGTCTGAATATCCATTGCGGAGTTTTCTGGCATTTTTAACCCCAATTTACAGGGAAGTATGTGAGAAAGAGGCTTAAGCGTGACCTGCATAAGTTTCGGTCACTTTTATGCAGTAATGGATGAAGTATTCAGCTCCGTACTTAAGTAAAAGCACAGATACAGAGGTAAAAAGTTCCTCAAGTAAAAGTTTTAAAGTATTATAGTACAGATTTATAAATGTACTTTAAGAGTAAAAAGTAAAAGTATTGTTAATTTGTGTCGTTTATTTGCGTAGATGTAGAGATACTGATTAAAAATGATACTTATTTTGGTCAACAGGAGCAATACAAATCAATTTCTTTGTGTATTACCACGGACATGGTAAAAATAACTCCTCAAATCATATGAAAAGTACTTTTACCTTTTCAGTCCTGTTCAAAAATGTAGTGGAGGATGCCTGGTCCTCTGCTCTCCAACGTGTTTATTCATCTTCTTTCTGTGCTCGCCATCGGTTAATTCAGTTCAAAGTTTGTACATAGAGCGGATATTTCCAGGCTGTCTTCCATGTTCCCTGAAGTCGGCCCATTGTGCGTTCGGTGTGGCCCGACTGAGGCGTCTCTCGGCCATGTTTCGGTCACGCTCACACCTGCAAAACTATTGGAGGAACATTTTTACGTCTCAGATATTCACTATCAGGGTGGAACCAAACCCTGTATTTCTGCTTTTTGGTGGTTTGGAGGATCATGTACATTTTAGTGCCACAAAAAATATTCTTTGGCTTTTGCATTACTTATGGCACGTCGAGCTATTTTATTCACACTCACAGTGGTTACAGGATGTCAAGCTAGAAAAAAAAAGATTTTCATTCAAAATATCACTGCATTTGAGAAGATGGGGCCATTTCCTACAGTTGTCCTATGAGTTGTGTGAATAGTGGGAATTAATACAGTATCTGGTGTAAATATTTTACCCGTGCCGTGAGAGGGTGGGTGGGTTTCTTATTTTTTGTGGGTTTTGTTTCACACTTTGTTCTTTTTCTTTATATTTGTATAGTTTTTTTTAAATTATAATTATCATTGTTCTATTGTTTCTTCATTGTATTTGATAATTTGATAAACATATCTTGATCAAGTTGAAAGTACAGGTACCTGCTCTCAAATGTAGCGAGTGCAGTACTTTTTACTTTTACTCCTTTAAACTCCACCTCTGCTTTTACGCATATAATAAAAAATATAATCCATGTAGTAAACCTGGACTGGGGTTGTCACAAGTATCAAAAATCAGATCCTATGTGACATGTATTAGCTCTGCATTAGCGCGGCTCGTCCCTGCTGTTCCCCGCGACGCTCCGCTATTCTGTCTTTATTAGAGTGTCATCTCACAGACTAATGCGCTGTAGTGCATGTGCTAAGCGGCCATCTGCGAGCGCGCATTTCCACACCGCGACGCTAAACGACCATCGCCGTAATGAATTCAGCTAAACCTCACGCCGCACTTGACACTCTGATGGGGCTGAGCGATTGGATGCCCCTCTTCCCTAATTGGCATAATGAAAAATAATATCTGGGAACATTTGCAGGACCGTTCTATTGTTAATAAAGCAAATGTGAATAGTAGGAGCCACCTGCGAGAAGAGATTGTCGCTAAATATTTTCATGGGGGTCACATCCGGGGCAGGTAATTAGCTCTGAGGCAGGAGCGTTTTTATATTCTTGAATCTGATGATGGAAGGCAGCCAGGCAAATTACATTACTCCACAATTCACGAGCGCTTAATCGGATTGTGTGTTTGGATACCTTTAATCTAAAAAGAATTATCTAAGGAAGCCATCAATTTGTCGAACATACGCTTCCGTCACGTGAATACATAGTCACATTTGGTCAGTTTTATGTAGCGCTTTTCCACCTTCAAGGCCCTCGAAGCGCTTTTACATCAAGGAACCACTCACCCGTTCACACACATATTCAGGCAAACACTGGGGACGAGGTGGGTTAAGCGTCTCGCCCGAGGTCACGGCAACGAGAGCATTCATCTGCGGGAGCCGGTATTGCGCCGCTAAACCTGTGGGTCAGTGGATCTGTTCGCGATACCGTTGATGTTGATGAAGTCGAGAGCGGGGTTTGAACCGCCGTTACGTGCCACTTTGTCCAGAGGTGGTGTCACGTAACGAAACGATGTTAAAACCGGGTGTAGAACAAAACGGAATCGTGGAGATGTGGTCAAAAAATGATTAAGTAGATTTATTCTTACAAAATAATTTTCAAAGAGTAAAGCAGTTCGATTGAAGCTAAAAAATAGCAGTTAACTTTAAAACTGCTACTTAATGACATCACAAGTTGAAACGGAGCATTTTGAGCTTTGGGGATGCAGACAGCTAGTAGTACAGGATTACGTGAGTGAATGAAACAACCCCAGGTATGTTTTTGAGTGTATAGTTTGAGATTTTTGAGGTAATAGCGTTATAATATGACTAAAATCTCACTTGAGTTAGTTTTGCATCATGTTCATTTGAAACAGTTTGCAGTGGTCCAAAGTTATCCCTCACTTACACCTGATGTATTCTGAGCATCAGGTGTAAATTAAACAACTAGATAATACAAAAACTACAAAATAACCCAAAAAATTGCTGCAGCAGAGGACTCCACAGGTCGCCGATGGGGTGGTGGATCCGGGCTTTCATTCCTCAGTTGATTGTTGGTCGCTCCAGGTGCGGCTCAATCTGTGGCTCAATCGGGTGGATCTGGGCGGGTGGATCTGGGCGAGTGGATCTGGGCGAGTGGATCTAGGCGAGTGGATCTAGGCGAGTGGATCTAGGCGGGTGGATCTGGGTGAGTGGATCTGGGTGGGTGGATCTGGGCGAGTGGATCTGGGCGAGTGGATCTGGGCGAGTGGATCTGTGTGAGTGGATCTGGGCGGGTGGATCTGGGCGAGTGGATCTGGGCGGGTGGATCTGGGAGAGTGGATCTGGGCGAGTGGATCTGGGCGAGTGGATCTAGGCGAGTGGATCTGGACGGGTGGATCTGGGCGGGTGGATCTGGGCGAGTGGATCTGGGCGGGTGGATCTGGGCGAATGGATCTGAGCGAGTGGATCTGGGCGAGTGGATCTGAGCGAGTGGATCTGGGCGGGTGGATCTGAGCGAGTGGATCTGGGCGGGTGGATCTGGGCGGGTGGATCTGAGCGAGTGGATCTGGGCGACGATGGATCTGGGTGGGTGGATCTGGGCGAGTGGATCTGGGCGGATGGATCTGGGCCGGTGGATCTGGGCGAGTGGATCTGGGCGGGTGGATCTGGGCGGGTGGATCTGGGCGGGTGGATCTGGGCGGGTGGATCTGGGCGGGTGGATCTGGGCGGGTGGATCTGAGCGGGTGGATCTGGGCGGGTGGATCTGAGCGAGTGGATCTGGGCGAGTGGATCTGGGCGAGTGGATCTGGGCGAGTGGATCTGGGCGAGTGGATCTGGCTAGGTGGATCTGGGCGAGTGGATCTGGGCGGGTGGATCTGGGCGAGTGGATCTGGGCGAGTGGATCTGGGCGAGTGGATCTGAGCGAGTGGATCTGGGCGAGTGGATCTGGGCGAGTGGATCTGGGCGGGTGGATCTGGGCGGGTGGATCTGGGCGGGTGGATCTGGGCGAGTGGATCTGTGTGCGTGGATCTGGGCGGGTGGATCTGGGCGAGTGGATCTGGGCGAATGGATCTGGGCGAGTGGATCTGGGCGGGTGGATCTGGGCGAGTGGATCTGGGCGAGTGGATCTGGGCGAATGGATCTGGGCGAGTGGATCTAGGCGGGTGGATCTGGGCGGGTGGATCTGAGCGAGTGGATCTGAGCGAGTGGATCTGGCTAGGTGGATCTGGGCGAGTGGATTGGGCGAGTGGATCTGAGCGAGTGGATCTGGGCGGGTGGATCTGGGCAAGTGGATCTGGGCGAGTGGATCTGGGCGGATGGATCAGGGCGAGTGGATCTGGGCGGGTGGATCTGGGCGAGTGGATCTGGGCGGGTGGATCTGGGCGGGTGGATCTGGGCGGGTGGATCTGGGCGAGTGGATCAGGGCGAGTGGATCTGGGCCAGTGGATCAGGGCGAGTGGATCTGAGCGAGTGGATCTGGGCGAGTGGATCTGGGCGAGTGGATCTGGGCGAGTGGATCTGGGTAAGCGGAGGCAAGGCAGAACAGAACTGGTCCGTAACATCGCCAATTCGGATCAGTGGACAAACGCTCTACCAACCGACCTACTGTCGCGCCATTATTAGCCAATAATCTTACATTTCAATTAATTGCAAAACTGTGTGCTCATTTTCACGATTTGGTGTCCGGCAGTAAGTCTCGTGTCGAGTGGCATTTGGGACAGAGGACGGGGGCTGACAGGTGATGAGTGGAGCTGGAGAGACAAACCACATACGCAGCAGCAGCTCAGTCGGTTGAGCGCACGTCCCTGGTCCCAAGCGATGGCAGTTCAAAGGATTCAAAAGGTCCTCCTGTAGCTGTCGTTGTGTGTTGTGTTCTTGAGCTTACACTTAGCCTGCCTCTCTCCCGGGGTCCGAGTCTGGGGCCAGTCCGATTTTGGGATGGTCTGTAAAGTCTCTGCATGTCCCTGTAACATTCAGAACGAAATCGAAACTTCTTCCTTCAGATTGACAGTTCAGCGCTTTGCCTGTTGATTCTGCAGAAATCCACACTTTTTCTCAAGTTCTGTAACCTGCCTGTATTTTTCAACTTAACAGTGAACTTTTCTTCCCAAACTGACACTCGATAAGTGCAAAGGTATGATAAATGGTAACTACAGCTTTTATTCCACCAAAAAGTCAACAGCACAACCTTAAAAACTTTAACTTGCTTTTATCCCATTGAAACAAACCCAGCAGGCCTGGATTACATTAGTAGGAGATTTTCGTTCAGTAAAAATGAACAGAATTTAAAGAGCTGCACCTATTTTGGACTAAAAATGTGAAAAACAGAATTAGTTTGCAGTAGTACAAAGGTTTTCCTCACTTACCTTGTGCATACTTATTCCAAGCATTATTCTAATTCTTCACCGCGATGAGTTTATAATTGCTTGGTGGAGGTAAAGATAACAACAACCAGCATGCTAACGTGCACTTACTGATCATTAGACGCTAAGTGTGAACAGAGCGGACCTGGACCTGAAGTGCATGTCTGAAAGGTCATTGCTGAGTGTTCTGTGTGAAAAAGGCTTTAGTGTGAACAGTGTAGGTTTCAGTCACTTTTACTCATGTTAATTGTGTAAATAATCCAGGTACAGTGGTCTCTCGTTTATCGTGGGGGTCACGTTCTAAAAATAACCCGCAATAGGCCAAATTTGTGAAGTATCAGCTTTGTTTTTACAATTATTATATGTTTTAAGGCTGTAAAACCCCTCACCACACACTTTATACACTTTTCTCACACAGGTGTTAACATTTTCTCACATTTCTCTCTTGTTTAAACACTCTCAAAGTTCAAACCTTCGTATGCGCCTTTGTCGGTGCAGAACGTTTCATCGACATTGTGGGTTTTGTCGGGGAGAAAACTTGCAAACATACAGCACTTAAGAGTCACACTGCGATCCAACATTTATGTAAATTTGTCTGACACATTCTGTACTGTACAGGAGACACGGAGGAGACTGATGGACAATGGTCTACAGTCCCTCAGCCAATCAGGACGCAGAACACAATGGTCTACAGTCCCTCAGCCAATCAGGACGCAGAACACAATGGTCTACAGTCCCTCAGCCAATCAGGACGCAGAACACAATGTACATTCATACGCTATTAAAAAACATACAAAATTGCACTTACAAAATCTGTGAAGGCCTCGAAAGGTGAACTGCGTTATAGTGAGGGACCATTGTAGTAAATCTGGACTAGGGTTGTCAAAAGTATCAAAAATCAGATACGAATCGATACTAAAACTAGTATGGAACCTAGTTTGAGCAGGTATCGATACTAAAAAAGCCACATTGAGAGGACACAAATGAACCTTTCCTGAACAGTTTTACAATGATCTTGAGCTGTTTCAGAAAAAGTCGACCAGTATACACTCATGAACCACTATGGAACCCACCTGGACGACTGAGGGTCCAGTTCTACTATTTAATGTAGAAAATTACATTATATTGTCTAAAGAAAGAGTGTTTGTATTATCATTTTGGTATCAGCATTGGTATTGAGTATCGAGTACATTCCTTAGTGTCAAAATCAACTTTTAGTATGGTGACAGCACTAATCTGGACAGAACAGTTTGATAACCTTGTTCAGGATAGAATTGCTATAGAAACAAAGCATTGTGTGGAAAGGCCCATTACTCCTGCACCACCATATTTCATATTTCCTGAAGGCTGGCATTTGTATCCAAGGCCACGCTCTCCCAAACAGAGCGCGACCACGGCGCTTGACAGCCTCCCCGCCCCCTCCTTCTCCTCCCCCCCCTCCCGTGACCCCCACCCCCCCACCCCCCACCTTGGAGATTTGAAAGCCAAAGGTTTGTTTTTTGCCTTTCTTCCTGTGCGGCGGTAGGAGGTCAGCCTATTCATCTTCAGGCCCGTGGAGACGTCATGGCGGTCCGTGGCTCAATCGATCAGAGCCCCCCCCCCCCCCCTCTTCTGCCCCTCCCTCCCCTGTGTGTGTGTGTGTGTGTGTGGACGTACGGGGCCGTGGCGTTATTATTATGGAACAGTCAAAAATGCACGGCGGTGGCGGCGGCGGAGGTGGTGGTAGGGTTGGGGCCTTCACACATGACCTTTCATCCCGCTCATATCTGCTGGGATCTCATCTTCTCTCTGGTGGTTACATGTGTCCTGTATGTATGCGTCACACAGGTGGTCCAAGGAGGTGGTTGTGATACAATATTCGAGACATGGCCAAAGCATTTGACTCATATTTTTAAACCATATGGAAAAAAATGTGTTCAATCGCTAAAGTTCTCAACAGCAACATAAAGGCCCTGGAAGTGATTTTTCGCCATGTTTTTGAGCAAAATGCGTCTTGCCCAAGGGAGTGTGACGTCACCCATAGCGTTCGGTTCCAGCCAAATGAAGCTCATCGAGGCAGGAGCGGTTACAGGTGGGAATTTTGAGCTGAGTTCAATATTTGGAATTCTGATCGCGAGTATCATAGCAACCAAAGAGCCAATCAGGAGCAAGGCTGTTGAAGGTGATGCCTCTTCTCGGCAGCACAGCTGGTTTAGCGCTTAGCAATGCTGTCAGTCAAACCTGTTGATAATGCTGGGAAAGACGTTGCTCCTGGTCTGTTTTTAATGTTCATAGCTTGATTTGTGGACAAAATAGCCAAATAAAAACCAGGATTATGTAGCGCGGATTAATATGACTATTTGAAGACCAGAATGATGAGCCTGACAGCAGCAGTTATGGAGAGAGAGGTAACAGTTTTTCAATAAAAAGTGAATTGGAGCCGATAGAGTCGATAGAGTTGGAAATGCGCTCGTGCTCACCTCCTATTTGGAACGTGGCGGCTAGCAGGTTAGCTATGTCCATTTATATATACAGTCTATAGTCTTGCCCCAGTACAGATAAATTGTATAAGCAGCTTTGCACACCGTCTGCATAATCAGGAAGTGTGTGTTAACATGGTAGTTGTTGTTAGGGTTACGGTCACAGCAAAACCCTTGGGATGCTCGGAAAGTGTAAAGTAAGTGAGGAATTTTTCACAAACAGTTGCTCACCCACAAACTCAAATGTCGTCCACCTCCATTAAAGGTGTTGCTTTTCTGGTGGAGACTACACCACCAGATACTGATCAGATCTAGGGAGAGGCAAGCCAGCTCACAGCATGTTTAACAGCTGTAATTGGATTTATGTGTTATATAGTGTCTATGTCAACCCTCAGTCCCTCAGGAAGAAATGGAGGAACTGTGTGTGGAGCGGGACTATAAATTAAACTTTTTTTCATAGTTTGTTCGGGGGTGCGACTTATACTCAGATGTGAAGTTATTAAAATATATAATTTCACATCTCCATTAATGTCACGCTGACAACTGCACGAGGACACTCTGGACTTGTACCAGTATGACCGACATCTACTTGCGGAGTTGGTGGAGTTGTTCAGAAGCGACACAGAGGATGAAGAATTCAGTGGATTTAGAGTAGAGTAAACTTGTTGCTTGTTTTTTATGATTTCGTTATCTGAGTAACTGTTAATATCTTACGTTAACACACCAGACACATATTCAGTCCTGTCTATGCTTCATGTAGCTGAATAAATATTTAACGGTCGATTATATATGTTACAGTTCACTTGTTTGACCACTAGATGATGCTGTTGTGATGAAGAAGTAAGACCACAGTAAACATCAGTGCAGAGATCTCTCATGTCTCTCCTGTTTGTGGACAAGCCGCATATGTTACATTAGCGTAGCGTCTGATTAACTCTTAATAATTATTACATTAACAAACCAGACACATATTCAGTTCTGTCTGTGCTTCATGTCGCTGAACAAATAAAAATGTGCTATGTCTGCTCTTGGTCTCGGGTTTTGTCAAATAAATTTCCCACAAAAATGCGACTTATATATGTTTTTTTCTTCATTTTTACACTTTTTTTTTTTTGCTGGTGCGACTTATCCTCCAGAGCAACATATAGTCTGGATAATACTGTATATATTACTATTTGTGCCTTGGTCAGAGCTCTTTAAAGAGTTCTTAAAAGTGGCGTTATAACGTGTTTTCTTCCTCCTCTTACTTAGACCCATAGAAAACACCAACAATGTTTTGTGGTAGAAAAAAATGTTTCAAAAATGAGTTAAAAATGTGCATAATTGTCCTGTTATTTCTATCCATTTGAATCTGGCTGCAGCTGCTTCCCACCTCTCTCCTGCGATGAAGGATGAATGACAGTAATTAGGCATGCGGAGGTGGCTAATCGCTGGTGTGAGCGTCCAGCAGACTGCACATGGATGAGCCTGTACATCTGCAGCGACTGAAGACAAGTGTCCGCTACATAAATGCAGTAATTAGCCATGTCCGTGTCAGCGCTGGACGTGAGGAGGCTGGGGATGTGTGAGGGAGTACTTATACTTGAGAACACTATTACGTCTCTTCATGCGGGGCTCGGGTCATTAAGACTGGAGGAACCTTCAGATTAACACGGGTCAGGAGGAACTAATTCACTTAAGCGCTGCCTGAAAAAAAACAATGTATTACAGCGCCAACTTCTGATGCATTTGTGCTGTGTATGTAAGTTTTTAAAGCAGACCTATTCTGCAAAATCGACTATTCAGAGCTTTTAAGCATGTTTTAGTCGTTTCCCTTCACTATTTACTCATCTGAAGTTGTATTTGCAGTGATTCGTGCATGTTTGAGGAATCTTTAATTTAATTTTCAAGACACCATTTTGCCAATCAACCCTGTTTTCACCACCACTCTCTTCTCTTCTCTGCACTTACTTCATTCTCCAGTTTTATTTAGTGTTGCATAGTCATTTTTTTGTCCAAATGGAGAAAAATCCGCTGCTCGTGCTGCTACTGTGATGTGCAGCTGTCCATGTCCAGCGACGTCAGCTCCCATTCCACAGATTTCTGACACAGAAGTCAGCGAACTTGCTTCTTTAGATCAATATTGCAAATTAAAAAGTACAAAAGATAACATAATGTTCAGTGGGTGTGACCAGTATGAACAGTGTGATATTTAATCACTAATTTTCACGTCATGTCTTAGTGTGTTTAAGTGGTCCAGCCTTAACTCAAATCTTACCAGTGAGTAAAACATGTCAGACGTACTTATCTTGCTCCAGACCCAAGTAAAGCACCATCATCTCAATGGCTTTTTCTCTTTCATTTATAAATGCATAGATGACCTCACTAAAGGCATCACTTGTGAAGCGTTTGTTCACATGTTAAACAGACGAGCACGTTAAAAGTGGAGCGAAAATCCAACACAGTTTTTCACCCACTGCAGTTTTGCTACTATGCAGGGCCGGTCCAGCCTAAAAGCAGACTAAGCAGCTGCCTGGGGCCCCGAGGCCACCAAGAGCCCATATATTTATATTGAAAATAACATAATATATCGGGTTTTATTGGACACAGGGCCTGTGTGTTTATAGCAGCCTAAATATCCCACTAAAATAATTACATTTGTTTTATATTTATAGTAGCAAAATATCTGCTGCTGCTACCCCCCCCCAGGGGGGTAGCAGCAGCAGAGACAAATTCAGCCTAGGGCCCCCTGAAAGCTAATGTGAATGAGTGAATATGCAAAACGGGGTGTGTTTTGCTAACACAAACAGAAACAGTTGTTTAGCGAGTGCTGCCAGATTTATTACAACTATGAGCGTTAAAACTGTGATAATATAGTACACTGGAGAGACAGGTGCAGACTTTCTACACAGGATAACTGCTGCAATTTGTGCTTCTATATAGTATTTCATAGTGATTTTAAATGCTCTAAAATGACCCACTAGGACAGATAACATAATAACATGTTGCAGTAATAAAAATATATAGTCTTTACCTGCAACACTTTGGTCCTGACTCGAGTGTTCCACTGACTGGAGCGGCCCAAAGCAGCTACTGATCAAACTGGACAGTCCCGTGTCTTAAAGTAGAGAGTGTGGGGTCCCATCACCGCAGGGATCCTGGATGAGGTGTGATGTGCATATGTCTGCTGCACATACGTTTACGTGCATGTAATACTGCCATCTGTCATCCTGCATAACACTGGCTAACCTACTGTTAAAGTTTTCACAGGTCACCATCAGACGCTCAGGATAATACAGCTGTCAGTTAAGACACATTCAAATGCATGCATATTTATCTGTATTTGTGCATAAAATCTGTTTTAAGGGGATAAACATTCAAAAGTCATAGTATTTCACTTTCACAAATACAAAAATATAAAATATGTGCGTGGTTTCTTAAATTCTCAATACAATTTATTTTTTGTACTTCAGATTTCTCTCTTGAGAATGTGAATCGGAGCTGAGATCGAGCTGTCACAGTGACGTCACCGCTCACAGACAGGACGAGTCGAGCCGGGTCATGGACTGGGCTCTGTCTGCAGAAAAACACTTTCATTTTGCACTTTTTTGTCATATATTAATCTATTTATTTTGGATGCTTTCTACAACATTGAAATTAGATAATTAAGCAGAGTATTATTTTTTTTATGTTGAAACGAATGTTGAATTAATTATTTTAGCTCTGAGAATAAGGTTTTGTTCTTTTTTTCCCTCTAAAATATAAGTAAATACATTATTATAAGTCAGTGTGCATCATGAAAAAAAGTCTGCAAAGAAAAAGAGTCTGACGGAAGTGAGGCTGCATGTACACACCACATTCATACTAAGTGATGTGGGTGAAGTGCCTTGCCTAAGGACACAACAACAGTTTTTCACCACTGAAGTCCCAGTGTGGCACCTGATTTTCCCAGCGGCCTCCAACCAAGTACTAACCAGACCCAGCCTTACTTAACTTCTCAGATCAGGTTTTGACAAGTTTATATCATCACATACTGACAGTACAGCTCGTAGATCGATAACAGAGGCCCTTAAATGTCTAAATTACAGTGTTTGTCTTTCTAAATAAACCCAGATAAATGCTCGCTGATGTTTAGGGACCATCCACATTTTACTGGCAATGAAGGGCCTTAGTGAAAATACTTTGCTAGACTCTATTTATCTTACATCTTGCATTAGAACCAAATTATTCATAAAAACAAGGAGAGCAGACAGTTTTTGATATATGCATGAAACAAAAAAAGTCTGGGTTGCAGCTCTCGCTTAATGCTCCCGAGGTACAATCCCTCTTCATTCCCTGCACTAACTGCTCTAACAGCCTCCGAGGACAAACTGCTCCGGCTCATGATCCCATTCATTTGGAGATATTGAAATGTAAATGTGATTCTCGTGTGAAATAAAGTACTGTTGTGTATCTGACGTAGCACTTCAATAACATAAATATAATCTTCCAGTACATCAAATCCAGTCTACCCCACGGATCAGAGCCTTTTACAGAGAGGTGTGCGAAAACGGATGCGCCGCAACTAACAATCTGTTGCTTCTATTTGTTAACATGTACTTCTGTGGTCTGAAGTGTCAACAGTGATCTGCTCGTCTCCGTGGAGGGGTTATTGCTTTGCACAGTGTGAAAACTCGCTCTAACTTGCGTTGCAGACAGAGTGTGAGCTGATGCACCGGCTCACTGTGCTCACGATGAAGGTCAATGAATGTCTCTGAGGCAGATCCACAGTTATGTTCTTTCTTATTCATTTCAAAGCTGTTAAAACCAATCCATAATTACCATTGTCATCTCATGGAAACTGCAGATGTGAGCTGTCAAAAACTTCTAGTATCCTGTCCCCCAGTACCTACATATCTATGGCGCTCAATAGTCCCGCCCTCTTCGAAGTCCGCTTCAAATTTTCCATATATTTTTCCCAGAGATTTTTTTAAAAGTCAAAATATTAAGAGTTGAAGGAGATTGCAAAGCTTAACCAACTATATCATAACTAATATCCATAACACATGTCCAAAAGGCACATTTAAAACAAAAGATTCTGCGATAACTAATAACTTGTGCTCATTAGTTACTACGTAGCTGATTATACCTGAGCTGTCAAACTTTTAATACCTGTATTTTTTCAGAATATCTATGGGGAAAATGAATGAGAAATTAACTAATGGAACCAGGGGTTGGGCGGTCACTGTTGACCTCCTTTAAACCTAAAGACTTATTTACTTATACTTAGTCCACATGGGAGGTTTTGGCTCCTACAAACACAGAGTTCTATTGCACAGCATTTATCCATTTACCATCCATTTCACTATCAGTGTGTTAACTCCCCCAAAATGCTAACGTCACCAGCAAGATGAATTCTCATGATTTTTCTGAGTTCAAAAACTCTTGACACTCTTGTCTCTTGACTCTTGTCTTGTTCAGCTTGGGCTGAAGTGTTTGGATGTCGTAGAGACAGACCAATCACAGGGCAACATTTGTGAACGAGCCAAAACAAACAGATGTACTTTGGCCTATTATAGTACAAATACTGACTATTTTATTTGTGAAAAACATGCAGAGGGAAGCACTTTGTGTATTTGTGGACAGGTAAAACCATTTACTCAAATGGATTGAACTAAAGTTTGATCTTTCAGCTTGTTCCACTGCTGTGACACTCTGACCAATCAACATGAAGTATTGCCTTGAATCCTCCGATTATTGGTTCATATCTTTCTGCGAGAGCTTCTCAGACTGATGTGTAGAACTCAGTTCAGACACATCAATCTGCCAAAAGCCAGGTCACCAAAATGTCTTAGTGATGGCCACTCCACAGATCTGACACACAGCTGTGGCACCATCTCCCTCCAGCAGAAAAGTCACACAGTGAACCTTTAAGGACGACTCACAGAAGGTTGAGTGGTGGGAGCTGTGATGAACACTGCTGTATAGATTTTGTGTTTTGTCTGTTGATCCATCAGTGGTTTTGTTCTTATTGTTTAGTATTATACTATGTTATGTACATTCACTTTTATAAAAAAAAAAAAAACCCCAAACAACCCATTTAAATTGTACAGAGGACGACCCAAAGGACCAGTGCAAATCGTTATCCATCCATTTGTTTCTATTACTGACAGCAGCACAAGGCCTGAGGCGAGATGCAGCAGCAGAGCTCCATAATGCTCTCATATCTACACCTGAAGATAGTACATTTATTTGACTTACATATATTCGTGTGATTAAAGCTGACAGGACACACTCTGCTGCTGTCGTCCTAGATTCTGATGGCAGGTTCAGGCTCAGTATTCAAAACGTAATAGATGACCAATATTATCTGGGATCATTATGTTATGGTAATGTGGACTGTGGTTCTTTGCACTGGAGGGACACATTCTTATCCTAGTATTTAAACTTCTGAATATGGCTTCTATGATTAAAATCAGAGCAGTAGGTGGTTGATGTCATTTCTGCACATCGACAGGTCACACCAGCCGTAGCGAGACATGTCAAGATAAAACTACATTGAAAGAATTGGACAAAACAGGCCGTTGACAGAAATTTGGGGGCCCAGGACGAGAAGTCTCACTCGGGCCCCCCTCAACTATAAATTAATAGGAAGAGGGTCCAGTTTTGAGACTCCTGAGACACAACAGACCTTTTATCACCCCCATCGACTCCCCTGTCTACACAATCTGTCCCTTTTATTATAGAAACTCCATGTCCGACTACAGCTATAGCCTATAGATGGGGGACAGTTTAACATTTACGATTGTCACTTCATTAATCCTCAAAGTTAGGCTCAGAAAGACGACATTTACAATGGTAATAGGCATGTGATGAATCAAGTTTGAATTATTCAGCGTAATATGTATAATTCCCAGATCCTATGTGGAGCTGCTTGAAAGTGGGTGGAGGGCTGCTTGAGGTCACGAGGTGCAGGTTGGAGACCCCTGTACTCACTGTATCTTCTCTTCAATTTATATTTAACAGCTCAGGTTTATTTACACAAAATGGATTCGTGTGAAGTCTAAGCTGTGTTCTAATGCTCAAAAACATGACCGGAGTTGTGTTGTTTCATTCACACATGTTCACACGATGGGGCCACTGCAGCCGTTTGTCTTAAATGATTGCGTCAGTGGCGTTAATGCAGGTTTATTGATTGGGAATCGGATGAGACAGTTTCCACAAGACGAGATACGAGGGGTCGACGAGAACGAGACAAGACAAGATTTTTTTTTCTTTTCTTGAGCACAGGTCGACACATAAAGTACATATCACGATCTGTTCAAAAAGGAGCTGGAAGAAGAAAACTTATCAAGTCCCACCCCGTCTCCCATCAGGACACAAATCAAAAGTGTTGTTTATGCTTCTTATTCAGTTAAAGGGAAAAAAAGAAAAGGGGAATAGAGAAAAAAAGAATAGGCAAGTTTATTTGTATAGCACAATTCATACACAAAGTAATTCAAATGCAAAATGACATTAAAATCACACAAATCAAAACATAATCACAAATAATCATCATAAAGTGAACATTAAAACATTAAAACAAAATATACATATATACCTATACATACACATACACACACATACATACACATACATGCGTACATATACACACATATATATGCACACATACATGCATATACACACACTACATATGCATACACACACACACACACGCACACACACGCACACATACACACACACACATACATACACACATACACACACACACATACACACACACATACGCACACATACACATACACACACGCACATACACACACACACACACATACACACACACACACACACACTTACACACACACACACACACACACACATACGCACACATACACATACACACACGCACATACACACACACACACACACATACACACACACACACACACACTTACACACACACACACACACACACACACACACACACACACACACACACACACACAACGATGATAAGAACAAGACTAAAGCAACAGTAAAGGAACAATAAACATAAAGAAGAACCATCACTGATACAGAGAAAGTGCAGTATGACTTTATATTTAATCTGGCCTCTCTCTGTGTACAGACCAGACCATGTTTTCATATAAAACCTTTATAAATAATTTGGCATTGCTTTTGTTTTAAATCCATTCCACAGTTTCACCCCACACACAGTCTCACAAAAACTTTTACGAGTGGTTTGAACATTAGATAGTATAAAACTTCCATAACCTCTCAAATTGTAAGTTCTCTCTTTAAGAGCTACACACTTTTGCAGGTTACATGGTAATAACTCACTGAAGGCCTGAAGCTATTGAAGATTTCACACAATTCGTAATACACTACAAATATTTGTGCAATTCAGTTCCCAAAGTTTCCACCAACACATAATTAAATTTGTCCAGAGAAAAAACTATTCACAAATCTCACCCCTGATCTTGTCCCATCATTATTACTGACGGATACCTCCCATCCAGGCTCCATCTGGAGACACTGCAGACGGCACACATCCTTCCCTCTCATTCACCACTTGAATATCTTAATCGTTTGTGAAGACGTGTGTCAGCGGGCCTCCTCCCGGCTCTCACGTCCTGGTCATCTCCGTGTGTGGCCCGCTGTTCTCCAGGAGCCGAGTGAGAGATCAAACCCGCTGACAGCTGCCTCCAGACGGGCACGGGCAGGGCTTTGAACACCCCACGTCCCATCCACCGTCCGGGGAGACAGACCTAATGCCTGCTGCACGTCTCTGATTCAGATATTTCCATAAATGTGAGAGAGAGGAACATGAAAAGAGCCGGGCGCTATTTGAAGGCCCATTAGCACACACATGATAAGGCCCGCCAATCGATGTGCGGGCGCTCGGAGGGCCGGGGCTTTGAGAGAAAGGTCAAGACGACGGAGATCAAACTGGGATAAGTCGTTTTGTGTCGGTGTGAACGTAGATTAGATAGAAACCAAAAGAGATGGAGAGAGATGAGACAGAATGATGGATTCATTTGGAGGAGGGATGAAAGACAAGTTTTGCATGATATATGTAGTGTTCTGCTGGGTTTTTAAATACTTCTGGCCACTATTGTGTCGGTGTTAATGGTGAATAGTAGTGATGGGAAAATGAGACGGAGCTCCGGAGCACGTCTCGTTCTTTCTCAAACAAATTGCTCCGAAGCTCTTTCTTTTGCCTCGGTCCCTACCCCTCCTGCTTCGCTCTGCGTGTCAGTCGCTTCAGTGAATCGAAGCGTTTCATTGGCTCAGCGAATGTTCCGCTCTGTGATTGGTTCAGAGCTTCAGAGTGTTCAGAGCACTTCTGTGGTTTGACAAGCGCTAAACTGCTACAGTATAAAAGATTCACTAATATTTCTGAAATACTTGCGAGGTATTGTATGAAGTTAGTGGTGATTATGGCGACTTTTGGCATTTGTTTCATTTTCGATGGCATCTACAAATGGAAAAAAGCGATCCATGGTTTGGGATCACACAAAACTTCTATTTCTATAAAAACATGTGATATATAAATTGTTGTAATTTTTTTAATGTTCAAAATAGAATATAAACTATTTATGACTTATAATAAAATAGATCATGGGTTGTGTGCTGGTTTGCAATGGTTAAATTTGTCCACTAGAGGTCAGTGTTTCTCCGAGGCCTCAGACACGTCGGACCATTTGAGACAATATTGCGACTGAGGTGTCGATGCCTCACGAGGCTCCATTCGCCCGTCCCTAGAAAATAGTCACACTTTTACATAGCACTTTCAAACTTTACCGCTCAACCAATGATGTTTATGTCAAGAGCGGGATTTGAACCGACAACCTTTGGATCAGTGGACCAACGCTCTAACAAATGAGCTACTGTCATCCAGGTGTAGGTCGTGTTATGCCATGTAGTCCTGTCACGATAACACAGTTTGAAGTAAGAGATATTGATGAAGAAAATATAGACAATAAAGGATAATACAGGGACAGAATTATCCCCCCAAAAATATATGTTTAATAAGTAAATACCAGAATGAAACACTTAAGTAGTTAATTTTTGTCCATAATGAGTCATAGAAGTTGTTTATTCAACTCTCCACGGCTCAAATCTAATCGCATTACAGGAAAAAATAACAAAAAGTTCATGACTAGTACTAAGAAAAATCCCCACGATAAATATTGACACCCAAAAATAATTGTTCCATCTAACACTGAACGATCAGTGGATATAGTGATTATCGTGACAGGCCCAGTGCCGTGGGTTTAAAGCGTCTGTATGTCACATATGAGCCTAATATTAAAGGCAGTTTGTTGAACGAGAACCAGAGTCAAACGAGAAAAAACGTGACTGAACATTAACTTATCAACTCAGTTTATTTTTGTATTAGTAACTCACTGGTCAATAACAGAGACTGATGCCGTCCTCAGCAAGGAAAACAAAAAAACAACCTTGCTTGAGGTCCAGAGGACACACTTCGTCTTCAATAAATTACGATGTGAATTTGGTCACCGGTGAATCTCCCCAAGTACAGATGGGTGTGATTGACAGGTGGATTAGCCAATCAGAGACAGACATGGTCTGTCTGTATCAAACAAATATGGCTGCTTATGAGGAAAAAAGGGACTGAAAAACTTTATAGATTTCTATTGAATAAATGAGCGAAGCACTAAACCAGGGGAGTAAAACTCAAATTCACAGAGTTTGACGCCCCTGATTTAGTGGGACTAAGTCACGGGCAAAACTAAGTATTTATTAACAACATCTGCATGTTTTTCAGGAGGGCTGGATTAAACCTGAGTGAGGCGACAGGAGCAGGGGCTAATAAGTGTCAACAGAAGTGTTGGGGGTCGGCGCCAACACATTTGCAAAGCATTCTGGGATTCATAGTATTAGAGGTGCATGCGCTAAACTGGCGCGACAGCCGGTGGGCCAGCTCTAATACATATTTGATATCTCGCGGGCCAAATATATTCATATCGAGGGCCAAATTTGGCCTCCGGGCCTGAGTTTGACATGTCTGCACTAAACTCTGTTAGAAACCTTGAGGAGAAGCACAGTGAAGGAGAGATTCACTCCCAAGGATGTGTCCAGGACCAAAGCAGGACTGAACCAGGACTGAACCAGGACTGAACCAGGACTGAACCAGGACTAAACCAGGACTGAACCAGGACTGAACAGGATTAAACCAGGACTGAACAAGGACTGAACCAAAACTGAACCAGGACTAAACCAGGACTGAACCAAAACTGAACCAGGACTAAACCAGGACTGAACCAGGACTGAACAGGATTAAACCAGGACTGAACAAGGACTGAACCAAAACTGAACCGGGACTGAACCGGGACTGAACCGGGACTGAACCGGGACTGAACCGGGACTGAACCAGGACTGAACCAGGACTAAACCAGGACTAAACCAGGACTGAACCAGGACTGAACCAGGACTAAATCAGGACTGAACCAGGACTAAACCAGGACTGAACCAGGACTGAACCAGGACTGAACCAGGATGGAACCAGGACTGAACCAGGATGGAACCAGGACTGAACCAGTACTGAACCAGGACTGAACCAGGACTAAATCAGGTCTGAACCAGGACTAAACCAGGACTGAACCAGGACTGAACCAGGACTGAACCAGGACTAAATCAGGACTGAACCAGGACTGAACCAGGACTGAACCTGGACTGAACCAGGACTGAACCAGGACTGAACCAAAACTGAACCAGGACTAAACCAGGACTAAACCAGGACTGAACCAGGATTGAACCAGGACTGAACCAGGACTGAACCAGGACTGAACCAGGACTGACGTGCATCATTTGCAGATAGACATCAAGTTTGCAGAGCCAGAACTAACTCAAGACAGGAGAGGCTCATTCAGAGTAAAGTCAGGGTTATCTAGGCCGGTGAAGGAGGCAGAGGATCCGGGTCTATAGAATAAGA
This sequence comes from Periophthalmus modestus, assembly GCA_019594935.1. NCBI lineage: Eukaryota > Metazoa > Chordata > Actinopteri > Gobiiformes > Gobiidae > Periophthalmus > Periophthalmus modestus. Next base: position 24,064,349 of record JAIEZT010000068.1, on the reverse strand, counting down.
TCGGGGCATAATCAGGGCAAAGTTTGCTTTGAGTTATAACCATAAAGCTACTCCATGGTGTGACGAAAACATTTTTGTGTGTGATTTATCCAGTACCTCACCCGGACTCCATCCGCAGATATGTGTGTGAGCCCCATGTCCACACACTGCCTCACACAGCTGATGTTTTATGTATCGCTCAAATCCAGGAACCTTTTAGGAGAAAATTACCTGGAAATGCCAAACTGTCGCCGTGTGCCTGGGCCGTGGATGTGGGACTGACTTTTAAAAATGTCCTTTAAAGTTTATGGAGAGGGGCAGAGACTAAAAGACAAGTGAAGCTACTGAAAATGCAGCAGTGGTGATCTGAGAGTGTGGGTTTGAACACCGCTCTGCTGGAATATCTTCATCTGGACAAAATACAAGTGAGTCTGTGAGGGAAAATGCACGGGCCATTCTTTTAATGAGGGTATTACGCTTTTGGGGGGTATTAACTGCTAACACATAACCTATTTAGATCACGATTTTAGTTTGTTATGTATTACAATGTTTTATAAGTTTCTGTTTAGTTTTTGACACTCTGAATCCCCCATCTTTTCGCTCTCTGCTCTAAGTCACTCCCACTTCAGAGCGCTATCACAACACAATCACATTTTTTTTTTATTTTTTTTTTAGGTTTTAGGTATGTGGGTCTTGCTTGCATGTTCAATATTATGGTATTATTTCAGGATTTTTTTTTTTTTTACTGTCTCTGATAATAATGATGATAATAATAATAATAATAATAATAATAATAATAATGATGATAATAATAATAATAATAATAATAATAATAATAATAATCATAATAATAATAATAATAATAATAATAATGATAATGATAATAATAATAATAATAATAATAATAATAATAATAATATATAATAATAATAATAATAATGATAATAATAATAATAATAATAATAATAATAATAAATAATAATAATAATAAGTTTGTGAAGTTGTAGTATATTGTTTTGTATCATGCTTTTGTATATTCATGAAAAAATGTCGTGTGGGACCGTGGGTGACGTGGGCTTGTGGGCGGAGTCTTGTACAGGGTCGTACTACTAACAGTCAGGAGGGTTTCAATATGGCCCGGGAGAGATCGCTAGATCCCTCCTCATGTTTTTGAGGAGGGATCATTGTTAAAAAAAAGCTCCAAGAAGTTGATTTCACATAATAACTCATCTTTAACTAAAAATAGGTATAAACATGACTCCTACTGTGCAGGAAATAGAGGTTACACAATCCCTGTAATTTGAGAAAGGCTCTACAACCTTCTGTCTGGCACAACCACAGTTTTGAAGAAAATATATGATGATTTTGGGTTTTAATACTGTAGCTGCTTAATTTAACTAAAATGGCTTAGTATTAGAAAAACATAAGGAGCCACTGAAGGAGTCGGTCCACCCGGAGTGTTGGGAGGGAACATTTCTTTCAGTGATACATTTGTGTGTTGCCTCCAGTATTCCTGTTGTTTATCTGGTTTTATACCACGGTCATTGAGAATTCGAAGGCCGGTTCTTGACTTTGCATCGCTGCTTTAAGGCGAGACACTTAAATTTAGAGATACCAGTTTCAAACTTCTTCTTAAGTAATGCTTTCATGTATAAACAAGGCCAAAATGTGCCATATGTGAAACAACAGATGGAGCCAGGCTAACATTTCACATCTCCAGGTAGTTTGTGATGAGGAAACAACATTATGACATAGATCACAAAATAGTGTAATATGAGCCCATTAAAGTGTGAGAGACCAAACTGACCAAAACACACACACACAAGTTTTGCCCTTAAAACCGTAAGGCACAGCTCTGTACTTAATTCTTACTTCTGCTACTGTTAATAATAGTTGTAGTCACTTTTCTTAGAGCTCTGTGATACACTGCCTGGCCAAAAAAAAAGTCTCCACCAAAAAAAAAGGTCACACACTAATATTTTGGTGGACGGCCTTTAGCTTTGATTACGGCACATTCACTGTGGCGTCGTTTCGATTTCGCTTCTGCAGTGTCACAAGATTTATTTCCATCCAGTGTTGCATTAATTTTTCACCAAGATGTTGCATTGATGATGGTCGAGTCTGACGCTGCACAAAGCTTCTCCAGCACATCCCAAAGATTCTCAATGGGGTTAAGGCAGGGGTGGACAAACTACGGCCCGGGGGCCACGCACGGCCCTTTGGGCTTATTAATCCAGCCCGCCGACCAAATTATATTAAAATAAGTAAGGGTAAACCTTGTTAAATTTACCTTTTCCCCTGTAATGCCAGTGTTTCCAAAAGATGGGCACACTTCAGCTACATCTGCCTTGTTCACGTTTATTACTCTTTTATTCTCTTTTCAGCCCTTCTGCAAAAATGAGCTTATCAAAGAAAAGAAATAGTGCTAAGTGTTTAATACAGAGTGGACAACAAAATAATTTTCACCAAAGTCCAATCAAAGTACCAAGGCAAGATTTTTGCTGACATTCAAATTAGCAAAAGTTTTTAAAAGAATCAAGCATTTGGAAAAACAATTTTTACAATGAGCCTTTCATATTCATGTTTTGCTACATGTTTCAGGCCAAATCTCTAATGTAATATAAACATTATATATATATATATATATATATATATATATATATATATATATATATATATATATATATATATATATATATATATATATATATATATATATATATCCATATATATCCTGGCCCAGCTTCTCTGTCACATTTTGGAGCCCATTGTGGCTCGTGTGTCAAAAAAGTTTACCCACCCCTGTCTCCTGCTCCTGAACCACTCTGTCACTATTTGAGCCCGAGGAATCCTGGCATTGTCATCTTGGAATATGCTCGTGCATCAGGGAAGAAAAACTCCATTGATGGAAATAACCTGGTCATTCAGTATATTCAGGTGTCAGCTGACCTCATTCTTTGAGCACAGACTGTTGCTGAACCTAGACCCGACCAACTGGAGGAGGCTCGGACCTATTTGCTTAGTTAAATCCAGGTGGCGACTTTCTTTTGGCCAGACAGTGTATATTTTAACCCTCTGATACGCCAATATTTTAGGTACCATCTTGGTGTCACAAACACTCCCCTAGGATTAAATAGTAAATGGTCGCGCGGTCCAGGTGGTGACTTTTTTTGGCCAGGCGGTGTATTTTCGATCCCGCTCACTGCTGTGATTCCAAAGGCTGCGAAGTCACGTGCAAAACCTGTACTGACCTCCACAACTATTTTGCCACATTGTTTCTTTATTTTGAAATAATAATACTAGTAATAAAAACTTACATGGGTTTCGGTTATGTTCCATTGTCTCCAGTAGTGAAAGGTAACAAAGTAAAGTAATGTACTTAAGTAGAACGTGAAGGTATCTGTACTTTACTTAAGCAGATTTAAACGTGGATACTTTTTACTTTTACTTCATTGTACATCGAGATCGGGATTCAAACCGCCAACCTTTGGACCAGCGGACAAACGCTCGACCAACTGAGCCACGGTCGCACAAAAAGTCACTACATTTGGTTCAGTCAGTACATTTTTAAACAGGTACGTCAATACTTTTACGTAAGTCGATTTTTAGATGTATTTTTCTGCTTCGGTATCTGTACTTTTAACCAAGTAATAAAATCGACTGCTTCTTCCCCCGCTGATTGTCTCTGAGGACTTGGTGTAGTTTATCGATGCCCTGAAAGCCGAGGCAGCTCCCCGTCTCCCCCCTGGACGGTGCTGTGAGCTGGAGCCCGCTGCCTCCTCTCCTCAGCGTGGACACGTCAGCCCTATCGATCCCCTCTCTTATGGCTGATCCACTTGGCTTTATTTCGGGGAACACACTTTTCACTTTTGGAGATGTGCTGGTTCTTATGGCAGGTGTATTCTTGTGTTACACCTCCTCTGTATCTGGCTGGAGTGAGCCTTGGATGAGGAACAAGAATCCTGTGGTTATGAACATGATATATTGCACATTTCAGTGTTTTAGTTGAATTGCAATGCTTTACTTCATATGTCACAGCATTTTTTCACGCTTTTGCCAAATATTCGTATCGGTGGCTACTGGGTTTGTGTGTTAAACATGTGTGAATGAAACGAAACACGACTCCAGGTCAGTTTCAGTCCTGGTTTAGTCTTGGTTCAGACCTGGTTCAGTCCTGGTTTAGTCCTGTTTCAGTCCAGTTTCAGTCCTGGTTTAGTCCTGTTTCAGTCCAGTTTCAGTCCAGGTTTAGTCTCGGTGCAGACCTGGTTCAGTCCTGGACACATCTACAGCCTGCCTGTCTATGGGACTCAAATGTCTCTTTTTCCCACTAGATATTTGTTTTTTTTTCCTTGCACAGTACATGCATGAGGAAACAAAGGCACAGATGTTTTGTGAGGCCTCTGATATTAGTCACTGATGTGCTGTTTAGGTTTGTTTTAACATAAAACATGTGACTAAATGATGAAGTTGACTACTGCTATATCTTTCATGTTATTTGAGAAGGACTTCTTCATTTGAGAGGGACTTCCAAAGTATATCTGGAGTTGCATTTAGCTTGATTCATGCTGATCTCAGTAATCCTCACTAAAAAAGTCTTTTGCCTCTGAACCTTAAAGGGCCCATATTACACAATTTTCTGATCTACTTTATAAAGTTGTAAACTCTTCACAAACAGACCTGGAGTTGTGTTTTGTTTCACACATGTTTAACTCACAAACCTGCATATTTCATGACATCACAAGGTGGAAAAGAGCATTTTCAGCTTTGTAAATGTAGACAGACTAATAATAAAGGATTACTCCAGCATGAATGAAACAAAACACAACTCTGGGTTTGCTTTTGATGTGGTAACAACTTCACAAAAAACCTTTCTGCGTAACATAGGATCTTTAAAAAGTGCATGGTTTGAATTTACCCAGGATTGTTGCATCACAGGTAGAAGCCCTGTGCAGTTTTTAAGTCCACAATTTATCGCCAGACTCGGTGTATACATTTCTATCATTAAATACTGTTCTTTACAACTGCATCTTATACTAACAAGTCAGTGCATGTTATTACCTATTTATTTATTTTCCTTTTTCCCATTGTCATTCCCTCTGCTGCTGGTAGGTGGAGCCCTACACCAGATTCCTGTATGGGGAGCAACCAAGTTTATTTTGAGCTCTAAAACATACTGAGCCAAGTTGATCCAAAGCAAAAGTACAGAAGCATGTTTTAAGGCCAATAACAATACAAATAATGCATAATACCTGTTAAGTAACCTTGTAGCAGTTTGTATTGAACTCAAGTCTGTTGTGTATGATCAGAATCAGATGTGTTAAAACAAAGACCAGGCAGAGCAGAGCCTCCAGTGAGATCCGACCTCCAAACTCTGCAGTGGAAATGTGTTATCCAAGAAATGTCACGTCATTCCCTTTGAAAAGGACCAATGCTCCATTTATTACTGAATTTATTCAACCTTCTATTAAACAACTGGCAGTACTCGCTTTGGTTTTTGTGGGTGAATACAACTCATGGGGCCCAGTGCTGGAAGGTAACAAAGTACAAGTAGTAAAGTAGTGTACTTAAGTAGAATTATTAGGTATCTGCAATTAACGTAAGTCATTTTTGCAGTGGGTACTTTTTAGTTATACTTCAATACATTTGAGAGCAAGTATCTGTACTTTCTACTCCACTATATTTTTTAACTGGACTGAAAACTAAAAAGTACTTTTCATATGACTTGAAGGGTTATTTTTATCAATTTTTTTAGTTCAAGATTTGACACTGAGCAAACAAAAATAATTACACACAATTCATATGAAAAAAAATAAGAAATAGGTCCAAAATCTGTATCATTTTTGAATCAGCATCACTACATTTAACAGTTTAACAAATTAACAACATTTGTGTGAACTACTTTTACTGCTAAAGTGCATTTTTAAGCAGGTACTTTGCACATTTCCACCTTCAAGACACTCAAAGCACTTCACATCAAGGAACCACTCACCCATTCACCCAGCAGTGTACACAGACAGTGGTGTAGGGGTTAAGTGTCTTGCCCAAGTACACAACAGTATTCATCTGTGGGAGCTGGAATCGCACAGGGTCAGTGGACGGAATCGCTCAATCAACGATGTCAAGAGCGGGATTCAAACCACCAACCTTCAAATCAACGGACAAACACTACAAGCAGATGTATCGTCACTGTAAAACTTTTAATTAAGTTTTTCATGTGATATTTAGTAACTTTATGTATGTGTACTTCTACTTAAGTAACATCCACCTCTGACAGTGCCATAAAAGCTTTTACAAAACATGTGCAGTAAGAGAGAAAAGTGATACGGCCAAACAGACAAACCGTAATCTTAACTGTGTGCCTCGAAGCGTGGCGACTTTTTGCACACCTCACGCCAGTCACCGTATTCCCACATGACCTTTTCCCCCAATGAAAAATGACATTTATGCCGACTACATCTACGGATTTAACAGAGAAACGCTATTACATATGCCCCATTCTGTACAGTCCCATCGCCTCGAGACTTTTCAATTAAACTTACAATTACTTTACTTAATCTGTATTTTAGCTGCTGGCAAAGTTTTGTTTTTGCCATTTGGGGTTTAATAGGAGAGCGTTTGCGTTGGCTGCGTTCTGAATTAAAAGTGAGTTCTTTATGGGTGTAGGGCGCGCAGTGCTATGCTTCAGCGGCTCTTCCATTCCGGCGCCGTGTTGCTTGAAGGTGAATGCGCTGGCTGCCTCAGAGCTCCATAAACTCCAGTGAGAAGTATGCAGCTGAGGACGCGCCCTTGAGAGCTGGCTGAATAATGGAGGCACTTAGACAGGAGAAGGTTCACTTAGGTTTTCGCTCAACGAGTTTGAACGTCGCGCGATGAGGATTAGCTCGATTAGCAGAGACAATGGCGTAGCTGTAGCCGTGATTCATCTTGAGTTCTCCAAAATTAAAACTTTGGACGCTTGCAATGTTGCCAACAAAGTCACGCTGTCACCGCTCCATCGTTTCCACCGTTTCCACCGTTTCCACCGTTTCCATCGTTTCCACCGTTTCCACCGTTTCCACCGTTTCCACCGTTTCCATCGTTTCCATCGTTTCCACCGTTTCAACCGTTTCCATCGTTTCCATCGTTTCTATCGTGTCCATCGTTTCCATCGTTTCCTCCGTTTCCACCGTTTCCATCGTTTCAACCGTTTCCATCGTTTCCTCCGTTTCCACCGTTTCCATCGTTTCAACCGTTTCCATCGTTTCCATCGTTTCCACCGTTTCCATCGTTTCAACCGTTTCCATCGTTTCCATCGTTTCCATCGTTTCCATCGTTTCCACCGTTTCCACCGTTTCCACCGTTTCCATCGTTTCCATCGTTTCCACCGTTTCCACCGTTTCTTGACTGTGATTAGGTCATACTCCCAGATGGGGGTCCACAGCCAGATTTTCCTAATAATTACGTTTTTACATTACAACAGAATTCTACTTTTAAAGGTCCTATATTACGCAAAATTGACTCTTGTGAGCTCTAAGCCATGTTATAACGTTGTTACCTCATCAAAAACATACTCAGCCGTGTTTTGGGTCATCCTTTATTAATGGTCTGTCTACATCTCCAAAGCTCAAAAACCTTCAGAGTATGGAGTTTAAAAACACAGTGGAGCACTTCCTGTATTACCACATGACATCACAAGGTGGAACAGAGTTTTGTGGAATAGAGATGTGACAGGAACTGAGCCTAAATATGCAGGATTTGTGTGTTAAACATGTGTGAATGAAACAAAACACAACTCCAGGTCTGTTTTTGATGAGGAAACAACATTAGAAAATAGAATGATACGGGCCCTTAAATACTGTATGTTATAAACTGCTAAATAAGTAAAATATAATCTAGTATTTATAATGATTATTTGTGATTATTTATGTTTTGATTTGCTGTATTGTGATTGTAATGTCTTATTCTGTAAAGCACTTTGCATTACTTTGTGTACCAATTGTGCTGTATAAATAAACTTACCTTACTACACAGTCTCAAGAGCTCCACTGGACCCCAGTCTGCCATACACTGAACTTCATGCCATACATGAAGTTCAGAGCACATTTTATGACCAATTCATGCAAAACTCCACATAATCCCAAAGGGTTCACATACTTTTTCCTGCAACTGTATAAATGGACATAGCTAACCTGCTAGCCACCTTGTTCCAAATAGAAAGTTCCGGCTCCATCGACTGGCTGCAATTCACTTTACATTAGAAAACTGTGGCCCTCTCTCTGTAACTGCTGCTGTCAGACTTGTCATTTTGGTCTTAAAATGTTCATATTAACCCGCTCTAGATGATCCTGGTGTTTTTATTTCGCCATTTTGCCCGTAACGCAAGATATGAAGTTTAATAACAGATGAATCAGGCGCCTTCTTTCCCTGAGGTTGTTAGCAACAGGTTTGATTGACAGCGTTGCTAAGTGCCTGCCTCATAACCAAACCAGCGGTGCAGACGAGCTTTTTCTGTGTCATGCTGCAATATAACAGCAGCAGAAAGGACTCAGTGGGCGGGGCTAAGTTCAAGCTAAAACTTCATTTGAACAGGAAGTAGGAGGGGCAAAGAGTCACAAATCGGCCTGTCACAATAATCACTATATCGACTTATCGTTCAGTACTGTTTTACGATAAGATTTGTGATGTAGAGGGTTGAATAAATAACTAATGACTCATTAAGCATTTTATTTATTCAGTACAGCTCATGTTCCTTAAAAATACTGTACATATAGAATCGTTTTTTGGAGGGAAGTGCTGCTTTAGGGTTATGGTGTGAGTGGCAAAAAGGCGAAGGTTTGGACATCGATATATCGTCCCTGTAGAGAAATTTGGCCTCTATATTTAACCGATCTTTTGCTGTTGTTAGGATTTGCGGTCTGCTACCTGCATGTTGTTTTTTTAAATGCAAATACTATTGCATGGCCAAGTATAAACCTTGCATTTATTCAATTACAGCTGTTTTTATTGCTCACATGTTGGTCTCTATGGAGATAGAGTTAAATGTCATACTCCAGACATGGAGACACGTAGGTGGTATTCATATATACATAAGTTCTAACTGCTGAAGTAACACTAAGTTAAACGCAAGACAAAGCAATATGTCTCAATAAAAGATCCCAGGTTTACATGAGTTACTTTGCTCTTCAAAGAACTGAGGATCCTGCAGGGACGAGGCAGCTCCCCCTCCGTGTTTAGATCATCACAATCATCCATCTGCTATTTTAGTTTAATGTTGTTTCCTCATCAAAAACAGACCTGGAGTTGTATTTTCTTTCATTTACACATGTTTAACACATAAACCCTGCATATTTAGGCTGAGTTCTTCTCTCAAACATTAACACACCACCTTGTGATGTCATCATGTGGTAATACAGGAAGTACTCGACTGTGTGTTTAAACTCCATACAACTTCACTAGAATCATTTGTATAATTTCAGCCCTGGAATAGCCCATCTCTGTTGAAAACAAGGTAAAATAGCTGTTAAGCTGTTAAATTGAAAAGTACCACTTCATGACAAGATGGAACAGAGTATTTTGACCTTTGAAGATGTAGACAGACTAATAATAAAGGGTTACAAAACACGACTCCAAATATGCTTTAGAGGAGGTAACAACATCATAACATCGCTAAAAGCTCGCTAGTAAATTTTGCATAAAACCTTTAAACATGTGTGATATGGGTGATTATGAAGGAACAAAAGGCCAGGAGACATCACCTCCAGTCAGAATGAAACCACGCACTTTCACCCGCTCTTTCTCTGCCACCTCCAGTTGGGCCGTTGGTAACGCCCTGTCCTCCTGCAGCTCTCTGCTTGTCCTCTTATAGATGAGACACTGCGGGTGAATAGGACAAAATCTTAAGTTTAAAGATATCAGTCTGAAACTTTGCACACATAAAAGTAAGAAAAAAGGATGACATGTTTTTCATCATGTTATGTTTTCATATAGAAATAAGGCATTGTACTTGTAAAAACAGCCAAAATCGACAATTCTTGGGACTTATGAATGTTAAAAATAGATGGTGCCAGGTTTAAATTTCCTGCTTCATTTTGTTATCATATTAGATAGTAAAAAATTAAATATTGTGGATGTCTTATTATCGGTCCGTTGTGGTAAAGAAGAAGCTGAGTCGAAAGGCAAAGCTCTCGATTTACCGGTCAATCTACGTTCCTACCCTCATCTATGGTCATGAGCTCTGGGTCATGACCGAAAGGACAAGATCGCGGAGTTTCCTCCGCAGAGTGTCTGGGCGCACCCTTAGAGACAGGGTGAGGAGCTCAGTCACACGGGAGGAGCTCGGAGTAGAGCTGCTGCTCCTCCACGTCGAGAGGAACCAGCTGAGGTGGCTCGGGCATCTGCTCAGGATGTATAAACGTTAATTATCTATCTATCTATCTATCTATCTATCTAACTATCTATCTATCTATCTATCTATCTATCTATATGTGTTAGTCACCACTACCAGTTTGTAGATGCAAATGTGTAAATAAGTTCTCACATTGTTTTCTGTCATATAAGTAAATTAAAAGAACCATGAAAAGTCCCATCACTAGATACAACATTATAACAAAGATTTAAAAAAAATAGTGTGATATAAAAATGTTGCACTCCCTGGACTTGCCGCACTTGCACAGACACTTACTGAAACTCATTTGCTGTAACATTAGGTTGAGAAGTTCAGTCCAGGCTCTGCTCTCGAACTGTGCGTCTGAGGAGCCTCCCCAAACATGAATAAGTGATGTGCGTTATGTGTGATGTTTACAGTGTGGATAAGCTCACTCTGACTTATTAATGAAGTGACAGCAGGACTTCATGTAATATTAAATCAGCAACACACGATAAATATCCTCATTCATTTTTTATCCCATCAATCAGAACACCAGGGCTCGTTAGAGATGTCAGCTCTGACTGACATGGACAGTTAGACATGCAACTGTGAGATGGGACTTTTGTACAAGGACTGACAAAATAAATACTAGACTATAACAGCTGTGCACTTTGAGCTTTTGGCCACATTATAAAGCCTCATCAAAAACACCATGCTGGTTTTTACAGTGATCTTACAAATGCTCAGGCTAAGGCCCAAAATATTTAAAAAACCCTGAATAATGCAGTAATTCACATGTTATATAAAAAAAGAAGAAGCAGCAGAGACACATGCATAACACATACTCTTTAGAGTTCGAGTACTGTATAGTCATCTCAAAATGTTGGTAAATCACGACTGCAAACTTGCACAGACATCTTATTCTCTATTTATGATTCTTGTGACACATGCTTATTATCCGCCCCAGCAGTCTCATGTCACCCTTGTGTAACAGTGATGGGTGCTGTGCTGGACTGACAGGGCCCTTGGGTGTTGCATCCCTCTGTGCCGCTGTACTTCATTATGATCCTGAATTAGCGCTCCCATCTGCCACTCTCAGGCCTCCTCATTCACGCTCCAGTAAACAACATGGTCAGTCCATCTTGCATTCAACTAGCGACTAACATGCTATAGGCTATCATGCTAACAGCTACGCTGCCACCCTCCATGTTTACACAGGCATGTCAGGATGAGGGCGGAGGGGCTGCACAGAGGGAGGGGTCAGTGACATCACCGGCAGTCCAGGCTGGCTAAAAGCCAGACTGAAAGCAGCAGTCTGAGTGAAGGTTCTACACAGAAGGGTTGGCTCTCATAGAAAGTGACCAGGATACACGTGAAATATTTAAGTGAATGCAAACATTTGCACGTGTGCTAAAACACTGACATGTTTGTTTTGGTGTGTTTGGGGACCTCAGCATGAGCAGTGTCTCCAGCTGAAATGCAGCAGTGGGAGAGGTTCAGATGGATTCTCGTGAGTTTGTGAACTCACACATCTTCTCACAAGTTTTCTTGCTGTGTAAGGACTGAACATGCATGAGGACCTGTCTCAGTTACCTCTACACCAGCATCTTTTTTCTGTTGTTAGGCCCCATCAGAAATTCTTAAATAAATGTTGGTGGCTAAAGCTGTATGAATATGAGCAACTCTGACACATGATGAGTCCCACTCACGAAAAGGAAGTGTTCCAGGTGTGAGGAGGTCCTGTGTTGATGTTGGACCTGTGGCCCTCAGTGATGAAGATGGAGTGAACCAAACCTCTGTGTCTGGACAGATATGGGCTTGTTTCACTTCCAGAGAAACATTTCTACTCTGCTCATTTCTCTCCAGCAGCAGCAGCCTGTCTCCTCCACATCTCCATGTGAAAGGGCTGTGCTCGGATGTTTCATTGGAAGTGCAGTTTTCCGCTGTCAGCAGAGGGAGGACAGCTTTAGCACCCCATTATTCCCAGTGTGTCGTGCCACTTTGTTTTGGCTACATTTGTTTTGCCATCTTTTCATATCTGAGCGACTCTCCTTCTCCACGCCTCCCCTCGAGACACGGGCCTGCCCGCACGCTGCTGTATATTTTGTGGACAGATTAACATTCGGAGCCCCAGGAGCAGCAGGGAAAGTGCTTTATATTTTCAGGAGGCCTCTTGCATCACGCCAGAGTGGAGTTTTTCAGCCGATATATGGATCACCACACCACTTTCTGCAACACTTCACTTTTACCTCATATGTTATGCTTTAGAGCTGATTTTATTTTGGTCCCTCACAGACTGGGTAAAGGATGTAGTCAGCAAGCTCCAGTTTGTGGAGAGAATCTTTCTAAGGACAAAGGGACTGTTGTTCCTACAGCACCGATACTAATACAAGGCAAGATGTATATTTAGTCTTATCTGTTTCTCAAGGTTTTAAACTGGTCATTTCTGTTCTATATACAGATTTCCAACATAAAGGTCCAGATGCTGGTCCTTTGCAGAGTGAATCAGTTTAAATTAGGCTAAGAACAATAGCTGCTAGCACTGAAGTTGATTAGCTCCACAGAGAAGGTAATTAGATGAAACTAAAGCCATGAGGGCGAGAAAAACACTTTAAAAACACTGAAGCACTACGTATTAAGGTTAAGGTTAGGCTAAGATACACTTTATCTGGCTCTGACCCATCCTTCAATGCTGCAGGGGCATCTCTTTCAGAGCCGTGAGCGCCTTATTGCAGTGCTCAGAGACCCAGACCGTGATCTCGTTGCTCGTCGAGGTAATAAGACGACATTAGCATGGCTGCGCAGACCCCAAGAGGACTCCACGAGAGAGGATGTTGAAAATTCAAGTTTAACCCAGCACCACAAGAAGGAGACAAGTGACTCGTCCAAAGAGTCCTACAGAAGGGAATTTTGTACTCCTGTGAGCTTTTAGTCGTGTTAGAACGTCATAATCTCATCGGTGACGACAGTAGCTCAGTTGGTAAAGCGACAAGATTTGTCCGCTGATCTGGAGGTTGGCGGTTTGAATCCCGTTCTCGATGTAAAACCCCATTCCAGCTCCCGCAGATGAGCGCCGCCGTTGTGTCCTTGGGCAAGAGTGTTTCCCAGTGTCTGCGTGCACTAGTGTATGACCGTGTGTGTCGATGGGTGAGTGGCTTCTTGATGTGAGAGACTTTAAGGTGGAAAAGCGCTGGACCAAAAACCCAGCACAAGTGAAAACCCTGGAGAGCAGCTAATTGAGTAAATTGGAGCTTGTAAACATCGAGAGTGGGCCGGTTCTGTGGCTGAAGAGGACTTGTTTGTGTGCATGTTCTGATCTGATTAAGGCTAATGGAGCTTTCATTTGTGCTGGAGGGAGGTGATGGGCAGTGATTGACAGCTCAGTCTGTCTCTGATCTGGTGTTTGTAAGTGGAGTGATCAGGGATGTACCGCGGTGAGCTGGGACAGGCCCGTGCATGTACTTAGGAGAAGAAAATAGTGCTTTATATAGTTCACCATAAAATGTACTTTGAATAAATAATACTCATGATATTGAAAATATTTTGAATGAGCACAATGATGTATTTTGTAAGTAATCAAATTAAGGTTTATTCACTGTGAGGTGGGTAGTATGTTTTCTCTTTTTTAAAGAAACTGTACTTTTCAGAGAACTTTTAGCAGCACTTTTACTCATATTTGAGTAATATTTTATGGAAGTAACAGTACTCTTACATTTAAGTCCTGAGCTGAGTTTCGCGCCATGTTATAACGTTGTTACCTTCTCAAAAACATACCTGGTGTTGTCCAGCCATCCATTTTCTTCTTCTTATCCGGGGCTGGGTCATGGGGGCAGCAGTCTAAGCAGGGACTCTGAGACTCCCCTCACCCCAGACACGTCCTCCAGCTCCTCCGGTGGGACCCCAAGGTGTTCCCAGGCCAGCCAAAAGGCGTAGTCCCTGCAGTGTGTCCTGGGTCTTCCCCGGGGTTTCCTCCTGGTGGGACATGCTCCCCAGAGAGGTGTCCAGGGGGCATCCAGAACAGATGCCTGAACCACCTCAGCTGACTCCTCTCGACACGGAGGAGCAGCGGCTCTACTCCGAGCTCCTCCCGTGTATCCGAGTATTACCACATGACATCACAAGGGGGAACAGAGTGTTTTCCATTTGAGAGAAAAACTAAGCCTAAATATGCAGTTTGTTTCGTTTAACACACAAACTCTTCTTCTTCTCTCAAACCAAAAACACTCTGTTCCACCTTGTGATGTCATGAGGTAATACAGGAAGTGTTCATCTGTGTTTTTAAACCACACACCTTCACTATAATCATTTGGATGATTTCAGCCTCAGAATTGCCAATATCTACTGAACTAAAGGTAAAAGGAGCTGTTAACATAAAATCTACCACTTCATGACATCACAAGGTGCAACAGAGCATTTTGACCTTTGGAGATGTAGACAGAATAATAATAAAGTGTTACTCAAACATGTGTGAATGAAACAAAACGCAACTCCAGGTGTGTTTATGAGGAGGTAACAGCATTTTAACACGACTTAAAACTCACAAGAGTCAATTTTGTGTAATATAGGACCTTTAAGAACCTTTACCCTTTTGCAGAGTAAAGTTTGTGGAGCCGGTCCTTATCAATTAATAAAGTTTAGTATTTCTTTATCATAGGTTTGGATCTTTTTTTTTTTTTTTTCAAAAATAGTGAATCTCTCATAGAGTTACATAGGTTCAGGCCCTTTATCTGAAAACAACCTTTTGATCCTTTCCAGTGATATCAGGCTGGGGGTGTTCTACATGTATCTGTATGGTGGAATGTTCAGCAGTTACCATGGTGACACAATGTAAACATTAGCAAACACTACCAAAAATATTTTAAGATCGTCTGAAAACTCAAGAAAAAATACAAAAAGGATCACGGGACCAATTTGAGTGTTGGTGACAGTGACTAACTGAAAACAGCTGGCTAATGCTAGCTAGCTTGAGACTGTAATATTATTTGAGAGGGACTTATTTAACAGTAAAAATAATCTCACCTGTTGTAGTTCCATGTCAGTTCTTTATGGTCAGATTGTGCAAAACTCAGATTAAAGTCTAACAAAGCCTCAGACAGAGCAGTGCCTACAGTTAGCGCCACACTCCCAGGAAATGTTGATGACATCAACTGCAAAGTATCAGTTGTAATTTTTCTGCCAAGCAAATTCCTCAGTACTTTATATCTGCTGTATTTCACATGGAAGGCAAAATGATTATGAAACGATAAAAATGACAAATAATCCTAAACGCCCCCCACACCTGACGTGGCAGATTTCCACTGAACCGGATGGGGCCTGCTACCTGCTAACGCGCGATCATAGCTAACAGCGCAGTTTTTTTTTTGTTTTATTTGCCGGGTGATTTCTGGCTTGTCTGTCGCCGGAGGTTTGTGTTCTTTGTACAATCTGTTCAAAGTGCGTCTGCGTCTTGTGCTGCACAGCCTGTTCCCTGTGGCGCTCTCAGATTTATGCTCGTGGCTTAAGTGGTCCGATGGAGAAGTGAATATACTGCAGCGCCGTAAACCATCACCGTCTAGGCTCCTTTTTAGCTTTTTAGCCAAATACGCATCGACTCAGGCTTGACGACTTATATTCGGGGCATAAATCACAAATACGGCCAATTTGGTGGAGAGGTTTTCGGGAGTTGAATCCAGCGTTTGTGACCTCTAAAACAGAGGCCATAATGAAGAAAGAAGTGGTCCGTGTAGCCGTGCTCCCAAAAACCCGCAAGTTGAGGAGGTGCAGCGGGTATGATGGCGTTTGGACCGTCACAAATGGCAAATCAACAAAATCAAACACTCTTTCTTTAGACAATAGAATGTGATTTTCAACATTAAGGCATCATACTTTCTGTAGAGGCCTGGTGACCCTGTGCCACAAAGACACTAGGTTGGGTCCATTAAAAAACATAAAAAAATAATTAACAAGATGCTTTTCAAATGCCTTTTATCTCCATGCATTCCTCTAACACAATCAAAAGGCTGTTCCTCCTCACATATGCAACACCTGCTGCACTAACGTCCTCCCCTTTAACAGGCGCAGGTGAGGCCCAGGTGAGCCACAACATGGAACCAGTGACACCTAGAGGCTGGAGGTTCATTTTGGCCACTACACTTTCTGTTATATCTGTGTAATCCCTCAGTCGTCCAGGTAGCGTCCATAATGGTCCATGGGTGTATATTACTCTTTGTGTCTTATTCAGGGTGGCCCAAAAGTCACTGACAGTTGAAAAAAATCCATAACTTTTTTTGTTTCTAAATATGTTTCTTTTATTTTTTCAGAGCATTTAGAACTACTCTTCCGACATTAATATGAGCAAATACAGCACCGAGGAACGAACCCTCATTGTGCAGTGGTACTTTGAGTCACATGGGTCAAATTCACAAACCCAGCGCTGTTACCGTCGATATTTTAATACCAGAGATGCCCCAAATGCCATTAAAGGAATAATAAGTGGTTTTCAAAGACAGGGGGCAGTATGTGATCTCCACAGACCTGACTGGAACTAATTTCTTCCTGTGGGGCTATCGTGAAGAAAAGGTGTTTGTGAATAAACCTCAGACAATAAATTACTAGTTTAAGTAGTGATAAGTTCAAGTGTAAGTGAACAATTATAACCGTATATATGGCCAAAAATCTCAGACGGTTCAGTTTATCTACTGCTAAAATTTGGTGAGTATAACTTAAGAATTATAGGAGCTACTGAAGATTTAAAAGTGTCAGTGACTTTTGGGCCACCCTGTACTTGTGCTGTATAGTTTAAACAGAGGTGGTTTAACTGTCAGATTGCAGATTTGTTGACCTGGTTCATGGTTAATATCTCTGTAATTACTGGGCTTAACCAAAAAAAAAAAAAAAACTGGCGTAAAGTTCTGTATCTTCCGTCAGCACAAAGACACAAAAGAGACATATTTTCCATTGTGTTATTCAGCCCTAAATCGTGATTGTTTTAGTTTGAAAGGAGTTTAAGTCGTCAGATTAATATGGCAAGTTTGTGGATAAAAAATAATCAGATACAGCTCAAGATCATCAGATTCTAAAGCTATTCAGGAAAGGTCGGTTTGTGTCCTGTCAGTGATGATATCAAATGAATAGTTTCTAGACTAGTTTTAGTATCAATTAGTGTCTCATTTTTGATGCGTTTGACAAGCCTAGTTTAGTAGGTGGTGATTTTCAGTCTGTGAAACAAAGACTCCTTTTTGTATTCTTCCAGTGATACTTTTGACTGTATGTTTAATTTATGCATTGTCGTTTTTTTCCACGTTGTCGTCCTTCTTTGTGTTAGTCTTCATTTCAAACTTTAAAGGCCCATTTTACCATATTTCTATCCATGTTCTAATGTTGTTTCATTCATGTTTAACACACAAACCCTGCATAGAGTTCTGAGTTCTTCTCTCAAACCGAAAACACTCAGTTCCACCTTGTGATGTCATCATGTGGTGATACAGGAAGTGCTCCACTGTGTTTTTAAACTCCACACACCTTCACTAGAATCATTTGGATAAATTCAACTCTGGAATTACCAATCTCAACTGAACTAAAGGTAAAAGGAGCTGTTAACTTGAAAACTACCACTTCATGACATCATAAGGTGGAACAGAGCATTTTGAGCTTTGGAGATATAAACAGACTAATAATAAAGAGTTATTCAAATATGTGTGAGTGAAACAAAACTCTGGGTAAGTTTTTGATGAGGTAACAACATGGTTTAAAGCTCAGTTGTGTAATATAAGACCCTTAAGTTTTATTATGTAGGTGACTGTCTGACTGTCTTTCTGCTTGTCTCCATGATAATTGCTTTACCTGGAATGTTCCACAGTATGGCATTAAAGGTATCTCATCTCTATCGAGAGAAGACCACCAGGCCAAGTTACAGGTCAGATCTGTAGAGGTGAGACTTAAGGCGCAGTTGAAATACAGCTACATTTGAATTTCCCTTGGGATCATTATAGCACTCATTTATCTATTCATCTATTTTCTTCTTATCCGGGGCTGGGTCGCGGGGGCAGCAGTCTAAGCAGGGACGCCCAGACAACGTAGAGTGACCAGTAAATTGAGAGTTTTGCCTTACGACTCAGCTCCTTCTTCACCACAACTGGTGGACTGTTGAATGAGGCGGATCAGTGGAGCGTCTGGACTGATAAACAGACGCTGCACTGATCCGCCTGTCAGTCTCACGCTCCATCCTCCCCTCACTCGTGAACAAGACCCCGAGATACTTGCCCTCCACTTGAGGCAAAGCACTAATTTATCTCCTCACATATATTTTTGAGCAATAAACACATCCATAATGAAACAAATACTTGACGGATTCTGTAAATGCTGTACTGTAGAACGTTGAAATCTTCACAGAGACAAGCAGGTGTCGGTGTCCTGATGATAACAGTTAGAAAAGCTGAGGTACATGATTTGCAAACTGTAATAGGAGAAAGTAGTTTAAGGATAAGGCGACTGCCCCATAGGGAACGTGAGGCAGGGCTGAAGCACCAGTCAGCTCTCATCCCAAAGGGTCATAACTGCACAAGGTCAATAAAACACTTTAGAGTTACAGGCGCACAGCGGTACTGTTTTTACGATAAACTCTACGGGGGTAAACTTACATTTTCTCATTGTCAGGATAAAAGCTCAAAGCCAGATTCTGCCATAATATAAACCAGAGCATCATGTTTCCTTTTATTGTTTTAAAAATGTTATAGTCTGACAAAACAGCATTTTAACATGTTTAATACGTTTTGTCCCTCTCTGTGCTAAGTCACTCCCCCTTCAGAGCGTTACAATCGGCATGCATCCCCGCTAATGAAACTACTGCACATCACACTGGGTTTGTGAAGTTGTAGTGTATTGTTTTGTGTCATGCTTTTATATATTTATGGAGAGTTGTCGTGTGGGAGCATGGGTGACGTAGGCTTGTGGGCGGAGCATCGTACAGAATCTTACAGTGAACCATGAGGAGGATGGAATAGGGACAAATCGCTGAATTACTCGAACGTGCATGAGTGAGATCTAAAACCTCTTCAGGAACGTTAAAACATAGAAAGCTACGCAAAAGTCGGTCAGTCTTTTATGTCAAAATCCTTCATCCCTATACAAACAGAGAAGGCCCATCACCGCCCTCCGCTTGGCCCTGCCCTCCTGCTCCGACCTGTCCCGGAGCCGTCATCGTGCCCACACCCCGCGGCTGGGTGCAGATCCGGTGACTGTATCCCAGCGTGGGACAGCCTGTGCGGTGCAGGATTATGGGTCCAGTGTCAGCCCCCAGCGGAGGAGAGCCAGCCGGTCAGAGGGCTCACCGCTGACCTCCATCTGCCGCTCACCTGCTCCACCTGCTGGGGGCGGCGCTAATCCCCCCCGCCTCCTGCCGACTGCACATATTCTGTCACAGAGAGAGGGAGGCGGCAGTTGAGATTGTTTACCAAAGTGTGTGCCCAAAGCCGTGGACATGACCCGGGGGGGTGTATGGGAATGTCCACAGGAGCAAACACGGACACGAGCGGGACGGTAATATACTATAGACAGACATATCGTACAGAAATAAAAAAAAAAAAACTAAGAAAACATCTGCATAATTTAAGCACATCAAGGTCCGTTATGTACTTATGTAGAGAAGAGCTCACCTCCTGCTCGTCTCCTTGGAAACGTTATTGCTTTGCCTGGTATGTTCTGCAAAATATGGCATTAAAAAGTTTCCCAAAAAAAGCAGGTGGAGCCATCAGGTCATTACAGGTCAGATCTGTGGAGAGAGACACCACTTACTTTATTGTGAGGATGTTTGTTTGTGTTAAGCATCAAAGAGGAGCAAGAATCTGAAATGTAAAGTCAGAAGAGTTCACTGAATCGAACATAGGTACAGCGAGCAGCGTAGAGAATACAGCAATAGCAATTAAAACACTCAGAGAACAATAAAGATGGAACATTTCAGGCATGTACTTTTCATATTTGCTACACAGTGTTTGATGAAGTTCAAGTTCTTAGGACAATAAATACTGAATCTGATGTAGAGGTTAGAGTTTTGGCCCAAACCTGAACCCATCCTGAGCTCGACCCAGGTTCTCCAAACACTCTCCGCACTCTCTCGATGCAAAATGTGTTGCTCTTTAGTAAAAAAAGTGATGAAATACACAATGTGAGTGGAGGAGGTGCGTGAAGGAAAGACACAGACGGTCTGAAAGAGCGACAGGAGCGAGGGGGAGAGGTAGTGTGATCAATGGGACACGTCACACATGTAAAAATATGAACCTCCATCAGACGTGCTTATTCTGACACTAAAATCAGCTCAGAATGTTAAAAAAAAAGTGTATTTAACTTTGTGTTAGTTTGCATTGGCACCAGTTTGACTTGGTTCAGGTCCTGGTTTAGTCCTTCTCTCCAGCTGTAGACCAGGTATAGTCTTACTTTCCTCTGCTTTAGATCTCCTTGGTTCAAAGAGGCCCCGTGTGGTGTGGTTGGCCATGGTAAAAACCGTATGACTCCACTCTGACTCGTCTGGATCGTTACAATAGAACAGAACAGCATTTCTGGCGGCTTGTTCAACTCAGACACCATGATCCAAACTGAGCTGTGTATTCAGATTAAACAAAGAGCTTCTTTTGTTCCATTCTCTGTTTAATGTTGATTTCAAAGCGGAGGTTTTGGAGGACTCCCCACAGAACTTCAGTCAGCCCAGTTCTGTCACACGTCTGTTCAGTTTTTTTTTATTACCGTCTCATCTCCAGCTCCAGTCAGGTATACAGCTAACAAAAGCTGTTTTCCCTCCTCTATGGGAAGAAAACCTTGTCATAATGTACACACCGGGTACAGAGCCGTCCAATCAGATGTGTTTATTCCAGAAGCTCACTTGTCATTTATCATTTAGAACAAAATCAAACTCCTTTCAAAGCGCGGCCAATAAGACCTCTGCTTTTGGCGCTTACTTCTGAGTTGACAGGAAATAAAAAATATTTTATTGTTAGCTACAGGCAGTGTGCAGGGGTTTCATTTAGCCACAGAGTGCTGCTTTTATAATATACTCAGACATTTTACACATTCACAAAACAGAAAATCTGGTACCCAAACTTTATGTTGGTTCCTGTTTTGTCCCCAGTTGGACCAGCTGTTTCCTATTGGCCTTTCTCTTTTGTGGGCGGGGTTTATTGTTAAGGATTCAGAGACTCTTTCCCAAACCAGTCCCTCCTCTCTCCGCCTAGCCCAGTGGTTCTTAACCTGGGTTCGATAGAACCCTAGGGGTTCGGTGAGTCAGTCTCAGGGGTTCGGCGGAGGTCAAGACACGCACCCGCTTGGCCATCACTGGCTGCAGGTGATCACGGTGTATCGCTTGGCCAGTCTGTGCTGCAGAGTATTTGGTGACTCAGTATCAACTTGTGACTGTCGTGATGGTTTGTCGTGTCATTTCTTTCTTAACTCTATGGCGTCAGATGCTGTCACCGCCAATGGACTCACGGACTGCGACTGTCTCCAGATGCCCGACTTAAATGCATCGTTCGAACGGCTCATTTAAGTCGGGCGGGTACATTTCTCAAATTGACGCCGTGTCTCATTTCGCCAAATGCACCGTTCGATGTACTGTTCGAAGTGTGGGTCGAAGTACCCGCCTGACTTAAATGCGCAGTTCGAACGGCGCATTTCAGGTCACTTTGGTGAAATGAGACGCGGCATGAAACACGGAACAGACTTTGCTGTGAAAATGACATGAGGCAAAAGGTGAAGCCGCATTTCTGAACTGGTCTCTCAAAGGCAACAGCAGAAGTCACTGATTTGCAGTAAATATTCATTATTGTACCTGATGGAAATTAGGTGATGAGTGTGTGTTAAAATGTAAAAAATAATAAACAGCATAAATACAATAAGTTCATTATTGGAATACATAAGGTTAAAAATTTAAATCATTTCAGTGTGGTAGTATTAAAAAAGGTCATGTCTTTGTGGAAAGGGATGTATGTGATGTATGTGTATGTGTGCGTTCATGCATTTTAACACAGTGATGTTAGTGCACGGTTCATTTTGTGACCAGTAAAACTCACCTATGTCTTGAATTTGAAAAAAAAAATCATATTTTATTTTTCAATAAAGAAGGGTTCAGTGAATGTGGATATGAAACTGGTGTAGTTCGGTACCTCCGACAAGGTTAAAAACCACTGGGCTAGGATCTGGAGCTCTCACCACCGCAGCCCAACTTGATTCCAGGTCAGGCAATCAACAGTGCTTTAATATACTTATCACAGCCCAACCCTGTGTTTTTTCACTGGAAAACGGCCTGGACAAATTGCTTTTCTGGTGTAACTCCACACATGCAGTGAACACTGGTTTTGCTCACTTTACATTTACTCAATAAAGTGCCAACAACTGACATGCTAAATCATATGAAATTTGGCTTCATGCAAATCTTGTACACTTGATTTACATTGTTTGTTCATGTCTTCCACACAGTTCAGTCATTTTTATTGCCAAGAAAGGTCAGTTGAG
The DNA here is from genome assembly GCA_019594935.1 of Periophthalmus modestus. Lineage (NCBI taxonomy): Eukaryota > Metazoa > Chordata > Actinopteri > Gobiiformes > Gobiidae > Periophthalmus > Periophthalmus modestus. Next base: position 24,041,548 of record JAIEZT010000068.1, on the reverse strand, counting down.
AGAGTGTTAGCCTGATTATCTGAAAATCCTTGAAAAGACTTATGCAACTATGCTTGATAAAGCTTGAAGGAGAACATCGAAAACTGCATTGTCAAAGTAGGACCACTTTTTAAAAAAAATATATATAGATTCTTCATTAAGTTCCATCAGATCCGGGCCTGGGTAGCTCAGTTGGCAGAGCATCAGACTTTTAATCTGAGGTTCCAGGGTTCAAGTCCCTGTTCAGGTGTTATGCTCTTTATGCGAGCAAAAGGAAAGAGAGAAAAAGTATGGTCCCTACTGGCATAATTCCACCTGTGCATTGAGGAGAGTTGCCTGAGAGAATAATGGTTAAAGAAGCAGTTTTTGCTAAGAAAGACAATCCTTCCTTGAATAGGAATGGGCCTTAGACATCACCTGTCCCCAATATCTAACTCCATTCTCAGACCCAAAGCAAACAAAGGAAACGTAGAGAACAATGGAGTGAGCCATTAGGCCCCTTAAGACTGAATGCAGGTCCATGTAAGATGAAACTGTAAACAATAGCTATTTACAGTTTGGGTGTAGTTAGCTCCTCCCTGCAGATAGATGTAAGGCAGTGGTCATCAGCAATTCGACCAGAACTTTATAAGCGGCTTGTATAATAAGTGAAACGTCTTCACTCCTACAACTTTTTATCCAGTTGACAGATTTGGCTTTTACTATGTATCAGACCTGGATGACAGAAACATTACATAGACTTCTGCGTATAAAGTACATGTGACGACCACTACAATAAGAAACGATTAAAGTTGAGTTATTGTCCTATATGGCTTCTGCTTTTTCCTGCTGCGTTCCCAGCAAATCCGCACAGTAAAGTGGTCCCATGGTGTAATGGTTAGCACTCTGGACTCTTAAACCAGCAGACTGAGTTCAAATCTCAGTGGGAACTGACTTTTATAACTATGTTTAATAAAAAAAAGAAAGAAAGCTTTGTAAACTGCACTGTCAAAATGCAGAACCATAGTCACATGGGAGTCAGATGGAAGACCATCACACTTTTAATCTGAGGGTACAGGGTTCAAGTCCCTGTTCAAGCGATCACATTATGTGAACAAAACTGTGTGGACAAATTGATTTGAAGCTTAGGAAAGAGCTGGCCCTTCTGGTATCCTCTGCTTGTGCTCACTTTACAGTTACTCAAAGTGCCAGAAACTGGCTCGTCAAATCATATGAAATGTGAAAGGCTTGAGTGTTTTCTTTTTTCTATTAATTCCTTAGAATGTAAATCAGTTATGATGGTCCAGGTTTCAAGTCCCTGTTCAGGGATGTTACCAAAAACTGTGTTGAAAACTACCAGGACAAAATGACACTCCAGACGAGAATTGACAGAAGCTTTGACATATTTACATAAAGGTCTAATGAAATCATAGGACTGTAATGTTAAACGGTCAAGTTTCCTTTCTATAATAATTAGCTCCTGTGCAACATCTGAAGAGCCAAAATTAGCAGAAGATGGTTTCGATCTATCGACCTCTGGGTTATGGGCCCAGCACGCTTCCGCTGCGCCACTCTGCTTAGTCTGTAGCAGGTAGGGACTCAAACCTACTGACAAAGAGTCAGGAGGCCAGTGTCTTATATGTTACATTTCTGGGCGTACGCACAATTATCAGACAAAGACATAGATCTGTGCAGATTTCTGGTCCGTTATAAAATCTTTCGGGAATCAGATGGGACATGAACCACCCGTCCCTGGTTTAGGATCCCAGCACACTTCCACTGTGCTCCTCATTACCAGACGGCTAAAAGCTACTGCAGATGAGATAAAAATAATAAATAGTATAAATACAATAAGTTCATTATTGGAATACATAAGGTTAAAAAAATAAAATCATTTCAGTGTGGTAGTATTGAAAAAGGTCATGTCTTTGTGGAAAGGGATGTATGTGATTTGTTGTGAGTTCATGCATGGTTTTGTTCTTTGACACAGTGATGTTAATGCACAGTTCATTTTATGCACCAGTAAAACTCACCTATGACTTGAATTTGAAAAAAAAATAATATATTATTTTTCAATAAAGAAGGGTTCGGTGAATGTGCAGATGGAACTGGTGTGGTTCAGTACCTCCAACAAGGTTAAGAACCACTGGCCCAGCCCCTCACACTGCACCTGCTGTGAAGTCCCCTGTGGAGGTCCCATCATCCCCGTACAGCGCTGCTTTAGACGCACTACGCTCGCTCCAAAGTCTTCTTGAGTTTAATGGCAGGTGGTGTATTAAAGCCACCTTCAGGGTCAGGGGCGGTTTCAGCTATAACCAGACTAAGCAGCTGCATAGGGTCCCTAGGCCACCGGGGGGCCCCCAAGAGCCCATACATTTATATTGAGAATAAAACCGGAGCAAGAGTCAGGAGACATCCGCTGTCAGGGGCCCCAGAGACAAATTCAGCTTAGGGCCCCCTGAAAGCTAGATCCGGCCCTGTTCAGAGTTGTTTTAATATTTGTGCTGTGTATATATTATATTGGCAGGATACAAAACAAATAAATAAACGTAAAAAATAAACATTAACACCATGAATATTCACAAATATTTCCTTTTACACCAGTGTCTTTTTACAGTTTCTTCTCTCAGCATGTGGCCCAGATCTTCGCCCGTGATACTCGTTCGAACAAATGTGGCACGTACCAGCCCAAAACTGTCGCCAGTGTGAATCGTTTTATATTTAATCATCCCTTTTCGTTTCATAAGACATGTTAAGTGCCTTTAAATGGTGCAGATTCAGATCAGCCTCGTCTCTCCAGTGAGAAGAAAATATCAACCGTATTTATCTGGCTTCAAATATATTTTCCAGACCTAAATAAATGCACATTCGATCTCAGTGCTATTTTCTCTTGTTTGTAAATGTTTGGATGACCTCACTCACGCTTAAATTATGACAATAAGGTTTTTATTCCGCACTCTTTTGTTTTAATGTCAATTTTATGATGATTATTTGTGATTATTTACATGGATTGGACCACGCCGGGGCCACCAGAATCTGTGACCCCGGCGTGGTCCGATCATAAAAAAAAAAAAAAAAAAAATTGTTACAGGGTTAGAGTCCCTCATGAAGCCATGTTCAGGTTAAAGTCCTGATAGTAAAACCGGTTAAAGTCCTGTGACCCACCGTGGACTGGTGTAGTTGGCGCTTCCCTGGGAGTTTTGGGTCCCTCAAAAATAATAAAAGCACAGGGTTAGAGTCCCCAACTGGTGCGTAATATTGTTACGGGGTTAGTGTCCCCGGTGAGGGTTAAAGTCCCTCACGAAGAAAGGTTCAGGTTAAAGTCCTGTATACAGGTTTGAATTGTATTGATTTGTGTGATTTCAGTGTCTTTCTTATTCTGTAAAGCAGTTTGAATTACCTTGTGTACAAATTGTGCTGTACAAATAAACTTGCCTTGCCTTGCCTTACAATAATAAAGTTGTTTGGGCCTTACCAGTCCCTCTCCCTCGGTGCTGGATCATTTCGGACGCCGCTCCCCTTTGCACGAACTCGAACCGATTGTGACGGAAGGGAGAGGAGAGCCGTTCGGGACAGGCCCAGAGACATGAGGTTTTGATTGGGATTGAAGATGATTTGATGGGTTGATCGCTCGTTCCTTGGTGTCTTAGATCGTTGCTGCAAATCTTTCTACTGTGAATTTTGACAGTTGAATTTCAGCGCTTAAAAATATATGTGCTGAATATTTATAAGGTGAATTTTTCTACTCAGTTTGTTACTTTCAGCGGCATTTAAAAAGTCTAAATTTGAAACAACTGATCTTCCACAGGCGTGCTCCAGACGTGGTTGTTTGAGCTGGTTTAAACCATGTCTAGTCCTTATTCAGTTCTGTCACACGTCTGTTTAAAGTTTTTTCTAAAGTCTCACTGCTCCAGTCAGGTATACAGCAAACAACAGCAGTTTTTCCTCTTCCCCATGTGGAACTACACCGCGATGTTCAGGCCTGTATCTGAAATGTTTTGACAGGCGCGGAGAGCTCTGCCAGAGTCGGGCTCCTGCTCCTCCGTGGCACACAGGCGCAGGGTAAACAGAGGAGAGGCCCGGAGAGCTCGGGTTAAACGCCCTGACACCACCTCTGCTGCGGCTTCATTTCCAAAAACATGGGATGCAAAAGTGTGGAGTTAAAATTCTGCTGCGCTCTGGGAGATGTGTCCAATTAGATCCTGTAGCGGAGGTGAACAGTGGATATTTGCACTTCTGTAATGACACGACGGATATGGAATGTGTTTAGAGATGTTGCCAGATCCTGTTTAGCGGAAAAGAATATATTTGTGTCAGATTTGTCACCATGGAGTAAAATTGTACGCACATTGCCAAAGAAAAGCAGTGACACGAGATTTTTGCACAGTTCATAAATGTTTTCTTGGAGTGTGTAGCGTGTGCGCTTAAGGAGATACAGTATCGGCTGAACCTGGGGAACCTGTGCCTTTAAACGACGCTTTAACCATGTTCTAACTACAGATGGGACAATATTAAAATGTAAACTCACTATTATTTTGACCATTAACAATATTATCATGATAATTATTAAACCAAGGTGTCACTAAAACATCAATTACCATCCAATGTGCAGGTGTCTGAGCGAGCACCTTTATTGTTTTTTTTGCTTCAAGTGAAATTAACAATGAATTAATAATAAATGAGTCGATTATAAAACTCTTGACTATAAAAAAAACACATGAACCAACCTGAGAAAGCCCCCAGAAAAAGGTTATGATAAAGGATATGTTAGCATCGCGGCCATCAGCTCTGCAAAATGCTATTTAACCAGCGCTAACCTAGCAATAGCACAGTCGACACAAACATTATGCCATTATTCACACAAATCCAATAGATTATTTCACATGTTTTGTCACTCACGATGGATATTTTCGGTTCAAATCAAAGTTGCTTGTGTTTGCCCTCAGAGCCGCAACTTTTTTTTCTTCAGGCTCTGCGGATGGGTGGCTCATCGCCTCGTTGATCTTGTGTTTCAAAGTCATCATAATTCCACACATCAGGCTTCACCTTCTTGAATGGAGGATATAAATGTGAGATGATCCACTGCCTGCCCACGAGCCATGACGGTGACTGAGGTGAAGGACCATCCCCAATTCAGAACAGGCACAGAAGAAGTTTCATTGCCATGATAGAGGGCCCCCTTGTGGGCAAACACCAGAAGCAACATCTAAACATGGCATTGAAACGTGAAATGTGCCTAAAAGTCCAGTTTACCTCACTTTATCCTGTTTTGTGATGTATTTGTGTTGATAATGTTAAGCAACTGTGATAACTCCATGTTCCCTCCATTGTTTGAGGAAAACACGTTGCTTGCTCTATTTTGCAAATGGTTAAACTAGCATCACTAATCTGAGCAGGTATCGATACTAACTACTCACAGAAACATAGAGAAAGTGTCAGCAGTCACCTCCAGTCTCTCTCCCCAAAACCCTCAAATCAGGCTCGAAATCGAGGGGTAATAATGGACTCAGACTTGAACTTTAACAGCCACATCAAATCAATAACATCTGCAGCTTTTTATCATGTAAAAAAAACATAGCAAAAATCAAAGATATACTGTCAAAACCAGACTTAGAGAGACTTATCCATGCATTTGTCTCCAGTAAGTTAGACGACTGTAACGTCCTGTTCACTGGTTTCTCCAAACGAGCTTTAAGACAGCTCCAGTACATCCAGAACGCTGCTGCTCGGGTCCTGACTAGAACCAGGAAGTACTTCACACATGTGTCCTGTGCTCAGGTCTCTGCTCTGGCTCCTGTGGCTCAGAGACTTTAAAGCAGCTCTGTGTGAACAAGTCTCTCCATGAACCAGCACCAAAGAACATCTCCCACATGTTAGAGCCACATGAACCATCTCACACTCTGAGGACTTCAGGGACCCAACTCCTGCTGGTGCCCAGAGCCAGGACTAAACCAGGTCTAAACCAGGACTAAACCAGGACTAAACCAGGACTAAACCAGGAGTAAACCAGGGACTAAACCAGGACTAAACCAGGAGTAAACCAGGGACTAAACCAGGACTGAACCAGAACTGAACCAGGACTAAACCAGGACTGAACCAGGACTAAACCAGGTCTAAACCAGGACTGAACCAGGACTAAACCAGGACCGAACCGGGACTGAACCAGGACTGAACCAGGACTAAACCAGGACTGAACCAGGACTGAACCAGGACCAAACCAGGACTAAACCAGGACTGAACCAGGACCGAACCAGGGCCGAACCAGGACCGAACCAGGACTAAACCAGGACTAAACCAGGACTGAATCAGGACTGAACCAGGACCGATCCAGGACTGAACCAGGACCGAACCAGGACTGAGCCAGGACTAAACCAGGACTAAACCAGGACCGAACCAGGACCGAACCAGGACCGAACCAGAACCGAACCAGGACTGAACCAGGACTAAACCAGGACTAAACCCGGACTAAACCAGGACTGAACCAGGACTGAACCAGGACTGAACCAGGACTGAACATGGGGAATCAGCGTTTCAGTTTTCTGCAGCTAAAACCTGGAACATTCTTCCTGAAGATGTGAGACAGACTCGACTTTGACAATGTTTAAATCCAGGCTCAAAACTGTTCTGTTTCGCTGTGACTGAAAGGTTTTTATTCTGCACTTTTCCGTTTTAATGGTAATTTATGAGGATTATTCGTGATTATTCATGTTTTGATTTGTGTGATTTCAGTGTCTTTCT
>JAIEZT010000068.1:24019852-24029852 GCA_019594935.1 Periophthalmus modestus | reverse complement strand
AGCTGTCACGCCGCCCTTTCTCTGCTAACGAACTTCCGAAACCCCACAGGAACTCGCCCAAACTCCGAAGTGTCCTCCAAACAATGCCACTGCAACGGGGTCGAGAGGTCACCGCTGTCTAGGCTTCTTCCTAATGATGCCGCTAACTGCTGAGAAAGTCGGCCGGGGAGTTTCGCTGACGCAGACGGGCGAATAAACAAAACAAGATCTTGAACGGCCCTCGATCTAATTTAATATCACCATTTTCTTTTTTTATGAAGTCCTTAACGCTCCCAACCACCCTCTTAATACTCAGAGATACACTTCCAATTAAAGCCTTCATTATAAGGAACCCCATCTCGTACACGTGACGCTAAGTGCTAGCAGTTTAGCGCAGGGTACAGTGGTCTGGTTGTTAATGATGATTTATAATCTAATAACACATTTGTCCAATCGCACTTATTAGCATAGCAGCGCCGGTCCAATTAGCTCGTGTGATTAGCGCGCCAATCAATGGATGGTAATGATCAGACTTATGAAACAATGATACGCTCCACACGGTACAGACGTCTTTCAGCCAGCGGGAGGCGCAAGGGATGAGCCATATGAGGACACGAAACGCTGTCAGGGAAGAGGGGATGGAGGCGAGAGGAGGGGTGAAGAAAGAGGAGAGAGGAGATGAGGTGAGGAGAAAGGAGGAGACAGAGAGATAGAGGGAGAGAGGGGAGGAGGTAAGAGATGAGGAGATGAGTAGGGAGAAAGTAAAGGGAAAGAGAGAAGGTAAGAGGAGAGGAGACGAGCAGAGGGGAGAGAGAGAAGGTAAGAGGAGAGGAGACGAGTAGAGGGGAGAGAGACAAGGTAAGAGGAGAGGAGACGAGTAGAGAGAAGGTAAGAGGAGAGGAGACGAGTAGAGAGAAAGTAAAGGGAGAGAGAGCAGGTAAAAGAAGAGGAGACGAGTAGAGAGGAAAGAGAGAAGGTAAGAGATGATGAGACGAGTAGAGAGAAAGTAAAGGGAGAAAGAGAAGGTAAGAGGAGAGGAGACGAGTAGAGAGAAGAGAGAGAAGGTAAGAGATGAGGAGACGAGTAGAGAGAAAGTAAAAGGAGAGAGAGAAGGTAAGAGGAGAGGAGTAGAGAGGAAAGAGAGAAGATAAGAGGAGAGGAGACGAGTAGAGAGGAGAGAAGATAAGAGATGAAGAGACGAGTAGAGAGGAGAGAGAGAAGGTGAGAGGAGAGAAGACAAGTAGAGAGGAGAGAGAGAAGGTAAGAGATGAAGAGACGAGTAGAGAGGACAGAGAGAAGGTAAGAGGAGAGAAGACAAGTAGAGAGGAGAGAGAGAAGGTAAGAGGAGAGGAGACAAGACAAGTAGAGAGGACAGAGAGAAGGTAAGAGGAGAGAAGACAAGTAGAGAGGAGAGAGGGAAGGTAAGAGATGATGAGACGAGCAGAGAGAAAGTAAAGGAGAGAGAGAGAAGGTAAAAGAAGAGGAGACGAGTAGAGAGGAGAGAGAGAAGGTAAGAGGAGAGGAGACGAGTAGAGAGGAGAGAGAGAGAAGGTAAGAGATGATGAGACGAGTAGAGAGGAGAGAGAGAAGGTGAGAGGAGAGAAGACAAGTAGAGAGGAGAGAGAGAAGGTAAGAGATGAAGAGACGAGTAGAGAGGACAGAGAGAAGGTAAGAGGAGAGAAGACAAGTAGAGAGGAGAGAGAGAAGGTAAGAGGAGAGGAGACAAGTAGAGAGGAGAGAGGGAAGGTAAGAGATGATGAGACGAGCAGAGAGAAAGTAAAGGGAGAGAGAGAAGGTAAAAGAAGAGGAGACGAGTAGAGAGGAGAGAGAGAAGGTAAGAGGAGAGGAGACGAGTAGAGAGGAGAGAGAGAAGGTAAGAGATGATGAGACGAGTAGAGAGAAAGTAAAGGGAGAAAGAGAAGGTAAGAGGAGAGGAGTAGAGAGGAGAGAGAGAAGATAAGAGGAGAGGGGACGAGTAGAGAGGAGAGAAGGTAAGAGGAGAGGAGACAAGCGAGGAGGTGAGAAGAGCAAGAGAGAGGGTATGAGGAGAGAAGACAAATAGAAGAAGTGTGAAGAGAGAGATATCAGGTAAGAGGAGAGGAGGTAAGGGAGAGAGAGAATATATGAGGATAGGAGACAAATAGAAGAGGTATGGAGAGAGAGATATCAGGTAAGAGGAGAGGAGGTAAGGGAGAAAGAGAAGATATGAGGATAGGAGACAAATAGAGGAGAGGAGTTAAGGGAAGAGAGAGAGAGAGAGAAAGTATGAGTAGAGGTATGGAGAGGAGACAAGATTAGGAGAGAGACGGTAAGGGAAGAAAGAGAAGATAAGAGGACAAACTGAGGAAAGGAGGTAAGGAGATGGAGAAGACGTAAGGAGAGAGAGAAAGTAAGAGGAGAGGAGATGAGTACAGAGGAGAGGAGGTAAGGGGAGAGAGAGAGAAAGAGAGAGAGAAGATAAGAGTAAGTAAGTTAGTATTTCTTCATGAGTGTAGATTTAGTGTAGTATGTCTTATATTTCACTCTGTGTTTCTAGATGACAATGACACAGATAAGAACAGGACTGAAACAGACAAGAAACAGAGCTAACAGTTTTGCTTTGCTGCTAAATGCACATCATTTTGTATCATTAAGTTCTTTCAAAGCACATTTCACATTCGCATATTTGCCATTGTATCGTCGCTTTATTCTACGAGTGTCTAGACTTGAAAGTCATTAAAAGCTGCAGGAAAACAGCGAGCTCTTTTCAGTGACAGAAAAGACTTTCCTCGTGCGCTGGAATGAGAGGACAACGACGTCATGTGACCAGGGCTGGAAATGCGTTTGCACTTTTCAGCCAAAGTGCTCTCGATTTGGACAGTGAAGAGCATATAATATAATATAAGTGATTTTTATGTCCTTAAAGTCTTGCTCTTATTGCGCTGAAGACGTGGGGACATTTTGTGATGGATCAAAGATGTTGATTCATGTAGAAGTGTCATGATTCCTGGATTTCCTGCCCTGTTTGTCTTGCTTTTCCCCTCCCTCACCTGCCTGAGTCTGGAGTTCCTGGCTCCTCCCGCTCGCACCTGGAACTCATCGGCGCAATCGACGTCACCTGCCGTGGATAAGAGGAGCCAGGACCTAACTCTCGGGGCCAGATCGTCCTCGTGTCAACGTGAATATCTTGCTAGATCTTGCTGATGTATTTTTCTTGTTGTTACCTTGCTCATTGTATTTTTGCTACCCCTCAGATTTTGCTTCCTGGACCGTCCCAGCTCCCTCGCTCCTGGTTCTGTTCCCGACCCTGCCTCCCAGCTCTGGTACTGTCTGCCTTGTCTTTGTCTCGGCACTCCACGTTACGCTCCTGGACGCTGGTCTGCACCTCGTTGCCCACTCATCGCCGGATCTACCTTCTTCGTTTGAACTATTTTTCACTAATTGTAAATAAACACCGTAAACCTTTTCCCGAGTTCTGCATCTTTTGGTCCCATTACGACAAGAAATTTACGTATATGTCATCTTATTCTTTTTTAAGTTTCATCTACTCAAAATTCAAACTCACAATGTCGTCAATATTTGGCTAATCTGCCCTCCTTTATTCCGTTGTTTATGAAAAAATAATGGTGCCTCTTCGGGATTGTGGGTTTCAGCAGACAAAAGCGCAGGTTATTAGCAAACTTCAAAGACTACGAAAAAAGAAAGTTTTATTTCTGTGCCAAATAATTGACCACAGAAGAAGTGGAAACAATAAGACGTCTGCTTTCCTCTCTTCTTCATGTTTCTGTTTGCATTTCTCAGTATCAGCCTCAAGAGCTCTTCGAAGTCTCGGTCTAGCTGCAAGCAAACGCTCCTCTGGCTCACGAAGATGCTGGAAAAAGAGGGATAAAAGCTGTTTTTCTTGTGGTTAAAGTTCTATGGCCACGGATTCCACGCACCGGGTTATATGTGAGTGGTGCAAACACTGCGATGCTCCGGGACTAATCTTTACCTGTTACTTTGAAGACCTTTTACAACCAAACCTCTGCCCCTGTGCCTCCAACTTTTAAGGAAGGAACATTTTCAAAAGGGAAGAAAGTAAATGAAGCTGCACCGTTCAGAGAGCACTTCTGCAGCACTTATGAGAAGCACAGTTCACTAATGGCACACAAGGTAAAGAACATTTTTTTTTAGAATCACTCCAACTTTGAGAGGGGAAATAATTATAACAATGTCTCTTTTAAGATATTTTTCAAAGTAAACCCATAGCCTTCACCTTATGACAATACAGTCTATGAAAAAGTACGTTGGCATCGCTGTCTGTTAGAGGAGAACATGGAGCGACAGTAGCTCAGCTGGTAGATTGTTCGTCCGCTGATCCAAAGGTTGGCGGTTCGTGCTTGTGTGTGTCTATGGATCTATCTACGCTGCCTGGCCAAAAAAAAAGTCGCCATCAAAAAAAAAGGTCACACACTAATATTTCGTTGGACCGCTTTTGTTTGTTGGTTTCGATTTCGCTTCTGCAGTGTCACAAGATTTATTTCCATCCAGTGTTGCATTATTTTTTCACCCAGATCTTGCATTGATGATGGTCGAGTCTGACGCTGCACAAAGCTTCTCCAGCACATCCCAAAGATTCTCAATGGGGTTAAGGTCTGGACTCTGTGGTGGACAATCCATGTGTGAAAATGATGTCTCCTGCTCCTGAACCACTCTGTCACTATTTGAGCCCCATGAATCCTGGCATTGTCATCTTAGAACATGCCGGTGCATCAGGGAAGAACAAATTAATTGATGGAATAACCTGGTCATTCAGTATCAGGTGTCAGCTGACCTCAGTCTTTGAGCACAGACTGTTGCTGAACCTAGACCCGACCAACTGGAGGAGGCTCGGACCGATTTGCTCAGTTAAATCCAGGTGGCGACTTTTTTTTTTTGGCCAGGCTGTGTATAAATGGACATAGCTGACCTGCAAGTCGCCGCATTCCAAATAGAAAGTGAGCATTGGCGCACTTCTGACTCCAATGAATCTGCCTCCAGTTCACTTTCTATTGGAAAACTGTCGCCCCTCTTTCTGTAACTGCTGCTGTCAGTCCTCGCTGCCCAGCTGTCCCACGTGACTGATTCAGGAAGTGGTTCGGATTTTTCCATGAGTTTTGACAGCGATATAAACCTCTCAGGCTCCATTCAAAATGTGGGTGTTTGATGGAGAGCTGCGGTCAGTCAGAGTTTGGAGACAGTTTGGAGACAGTTTAGATAGAGTTAGAGATAGTTTGGAGAGAGGTAGAGATAATTTGGAGAGAGTATGAAGATTTAGGAGAGAGAGGAGAGAGAGCCAGGAGAGAATGGAGCCAGCTAAGAAGAGGAGGATGTCCCCTGTGTGGGAACATTTTGATCTTATTTCTCCCAACAAGGTAAAAAAAAAAAAAAAGAAATTGCCTAAGACGTGCCACAGTGGAGAAACGGTTGTCTTTAAATAAAAAAAAAAACAAAAAAAACTATGATGTGTCACCTAAACCATAATCACTGGCCATACCTCAACGTTAAAAAGGCACAATCATTGTCCATACCCCAAACCCCAACACCCTCACCTCCAGTAGATGTCCTACTAGAGCAAATGAAGCTTCCAGAAGCTTTGCGCTGGAGTGAACCAATTGGATGAAAGGCTTCAATGCTTCATGAAGCTTCTTCTGCCCATCACTACAAAAAAATGGAATCTGGAAAAAAAACAAGAAAAAATAGCTGAGTACTGTGACCATAATCACAAAAACTAGACTGAGCCAAACAGAACTGTACCACACAGGACACACTGCTGACCTGGTGGAGTGTGTAAGTCCTCAGTTCCTTTGTCCTCCCGAGGTGTAGCCTTGATCGCTCATGGGCTGCAGGTGTGTAGTGGGTGATGCCAGAGTCTCCGCCCAGCGCCAGGTAAGAACACAAAAGGGAGGAAGAAAAGACTGGGATGTTGACCCCCCTATAACTGCTCCAGCCTCGATGAGCTTCAATTGACCGGAGCTGAACGCTGAGGGTCACGTCACACTCACTTAGTCCTCTTCTTTCTATGGTGTGAATGGGTGAGTGGTTCCTTCATGTAAAGGGCTTTGAGAGCCTTAAAAAAAGACCATTGGAAAAGACCATTTACCATTTAGCAACAGCACTGTATGAAATGTATTTATAAGAGGCCACTTCATAGACTGCTGGAATATCTTTCTTGCTTGTTAGTCGGTGATACGGGTCTATTGAATCATGAATCACATGACTGTATGAGCCTAAGGACCGGCCGCACCAGAACTGAGATGGGGGGGGAAAAGGCTTTTAGCTGTTTTACTTTCTAGAAATAGAATACATTTCAAGGACAAGCTAAATTGGTTCCACAAACACAATTTCATAATCTGGTGATAAACTTTATACTCACACCTGCTCCTGTTTTTAAACTTTTAAATGGACTTATGTACTTATTTGTTTAAATTTTGTATGCATTTTAACAGGGCACCCATAAAAAATGCTCTCATTGGATCTCCCTGTTTAAATAAATCTAAATTAAATATTACTGTACTGAATTACTTGTGCATGTTCTGTCTTTGAGTGGTACAAGAGAAATAGGTTGAACTCCATGGAGACTGGTGAGTCATTAACAAGAGGAACACAGACTCTGGTTTGTTCCAGACACAGTCGTCCTGGGGCCCTCACACCGGGACGGCGGCTGGATGCTCATAGTACAGCTTTATGAACTAAGGCTCATGGCACTTAATATGAATATTCACACAGACGGGGACATTTAGCCGAGTCCTAACCACAGAGGAGAGAGTCTGAAGAGAACAAGCAGATGATGATTACACTGTGAAACGGAATATCTAAACGACCTGAAATCAGAATATGCATCAGGATTTGCAGATGGTGCAGTTTGGGCATGTTGCGTGTGATCTACCAATGGGAAGGGAGCGTATTATTTCTGCAGCAAACTGATATTTCAATGGAGCACCAGAAGCTCAGTTGGTGAAGTGTTTCTCTACTGATCTAAAGGTTGGTGGCTCAAATCTCACTCTTGACATAAACATCATTGATCGAGCCGTCATCTCCACTGACCCAGACTGGATGGAGAGTGCTTTGAGTGCCTTGAAGGTGAAAAAGTGCGATATAAAAATGTGACCAAATGAGCACGATTAGTTAAAGTCTCGTCTGGTAAAGGGGGTCTCAAACTCAAATTATCTGGGGGCCGCAGAGTCTGGGTGAGGCTGTGTATTTGTTTGTTGTTTGTTAAAATCTTCTCAAAAGTCATCACTGTTTTCAACATACATGAGGAAAAATGCCAATTCTTGTGGATTTTATGGATATACGTCATTATTTGTTGAATCTTATGTGACGGGACTACACAGCGTTAGTGACTCGTGTGTTTGGGGTTTACCGATTTGGCGAAACCTTCTCCACGCAACATGGTAATGGCACACTAACATTAAAGTTTCATACTGTCCTGCGGGCCACAAAATATCATCTCGCGGGCCGCAATTGGCCCCCGGGCCGCGAGTTTGAGACCCATGCTCTTACTTTTCTTTTTTCTCCTTTTCATTCATTTCATTTGTGTTTAACTTTGACACTGTTCATGTCTTTTTATATTTGATTAATGAAATAAACTCAGTCGTGTTTGCGTGCGTCAGCTCCTGTGGGCTGTTATATTGTTGTACATTAACATTTGCCTCGACTTCCAAACATCTACTGAAGCCGCTGCCTCTTCTTTAGCGTCTCTGTGAGAAACTGCGTCTGGTTTTTGCTCCACTTTTAGCGTGTTTAGCTGTTTAGCACATGAGCAAAACGAGCTTGAGCTTGATAAATGAGGCCCCCGGGGTTTTTTTTTTTGTATTTATATTGACCGAAAAATCCCCCCCGTGATTCAGACTCTCATTCCCACTGGAGTCCTGGGCCCAGAGATAAGTTTATTCTTATTTATGTTTTCATTTGGCACGAGACCCAACAGGGCGTAGGGTCTGTTGGTTTCGCAACGATGAGTGCACGAGCGAAGTCGACTCCCAGGAGCACCCGACCTCAAAGCGGCGAGCGAGCACCCACGGGACACGCGGGTTTATTGCAACAAACAATGGTACATGAACTACTCAATTTTGTAAGTAAAAGTATAAATACAGAGGCAAAACGTTACTCAAGTAAAGCAGTAAAGTATCACATGAAAAATCTACTTCGAAATCTACTATTCCACACAGATTTTTTATTTTAGTGTTATTTAAGTGACATTTATTTAAAAATACATATTTTGGTCAACAGCAGCAAAACAAATCAGTTTCTTCATTTTTCAAAGGACTTTTGTGTATTTATTTTTGTTTGCTCAAAGCCGAAATTTGAACTTAAAGCTCTTAGGATTTTTACCACGGTCCAAAAGCTAAAAATAATCTCTCAAATCAAAGAAAAGTTTGTCTGGCAGGTCCAGAATAATATCTCACGGTGTTTTATACAGATTCATATCAGTCTTTTTTTTGTTCAGTGACACGTGTGAATCAAAGGAGCTCATTGGTCACTTATGATTTACAAATAAAATCAAATTTATCTCCCTTCACATTAGAGTTTAGTGCTTTGCTCATTGATTCTGCAGCATTTTCCCCCTTTTATTATTTACAGTATGATCAGACCATGTGTATTTCTGTAAGTCACACCTGTTTGAAAACAAAGAGATTTACCTGTGACCAGACTCACATCTTCATAAAGTATCAAAGAAACGTGTACTCTGGACAGGGCTGGCCCTGGCTTTCAGGGGCCATAAGCTGAAGCTCTGGGGCCCCGTCAGCGGATGTATCCTGGCTGAGCCTTTGATGATTCACATTTGACACATTCTGACTCTGCTCATCATCTCGACCAGTTGTATTTGTGTTTATGTGACCAACATCAGACTGAAAACATCCAGAATGTCACAACTACCACAGCCACAAGAACAGAACACAAATACATAAGTGGGGTCAAGATTTGTTTTAAATTCTAGACGTATTTTCTTTGTTTCTGGTGGATTTTAATGTGTTCCAGTTGGCGACAGTGGGCTTAAATTTACATTATAAAGCAAAACACAACAAGTACACATACACATACAAGTTACAGATTTGGAATATGCATTTGCCTGGATGTAAAACTGCATATCTGCGTATCTCCGGATAAAATGCCATTTTAAGACCATCATACCTTTTAGTTTATCCTGTTGAGGGCCACATAAAATGATGTGGAGAGCCACATTTGGCCCGCGGGCCTTGAGTTTGACATGAGTTATAAAGGTCCTTGCACTGGTGTAAACACATATCTGTCCTCACCTCTACCCGACTCAAAAACAAATGAAGACAGCAGCAGATATTTTGTTACTATAGATATAAAACAAATGTAATTATTTTAGTGGGATATTTAGGCAGCTGTGTCCAATAAAACTTGATATATTATTTCATATTTTTAAATATATTTTTTTAAATATATTTTCAATATATTCAATATAAATGTATGGGCTCTTGGGGGCCCTCTGGTGGCCTTGGGGCCCGGAGCAGCTGCTTCGTCTGTTTATAGGCTGGACCGACCCCGACTCTGGATCCCAGGCATATGAAAAGTACTTTTACTTTTACTTTCAAAAATGTAGTGGAGTAGAAAGTACAGACACTGCTCTCAAATGTAGTGAAGTAAAAGTAAAAAGTATCCACTGTAAAACTGGCAGATACCGAGTGATTCTGCTTAAGTACAGTATGTTACTACTTGAACTTTGTCACCTTCCACCACGACAAACAAACAATAGTGAACAATGAGTCAAGGGGTCAATTAGTTAGTTAGTGGTTAATTTCATGAACATAAAAGCTGATCACTGACGATACGAAACAATAAAAACGACTTCATCTCATTTCAATCAAAACTGTATTAATGTCCCAGCCCTAAATATCGTCCTGTATCATTCACTAATAGCAGAAGCCTTGTCAGTACTTTGAAATATCGATTACATATGCAACCTCTAATACATTTACCATTAACTAAATATCACGGGGAAAATCCATCACGCCCGAGAAGATCCCATTACTGACAGTGAGGCGCCAGG